>VDFB02016749.1:0-42898 GCA_007258455.2 Sequoia sempervirens | reverse complement strand
ATAATGTATATATATATAATGTATGTTTAAATAAATTAATTAGTGAATTTAAAATTAGCTATATTTAAATAAGATTATTTAAATAATTAAATATATATTTTGAATTAAGTATATACATTAGATGTATATAAATTTTATATATTTAATATAGGTGTGTATTTGAAATAGCTGATTTTAAATTAAATATTTTTAGTGTAATTAAAATAACGATTGTTTTATTTTAATTAAATTATTTATTTAAAAGATCGTATTTAATCAGTTAGTATGATTGAGCAAGAACATTAAATACTTAGCTTTGAATTACGTAATGTTTATTTACGGGATGGGATTTTTTTTCCAAGTACGGATGAAGGGAATGAATTATTTAATTTATACCATGCACTATGTTGATTGAGTGAATTGGATTTACGAAATCCTAATATTAGTTTTATTTTTTATTTTAGAATTGTTTGAAATATTTCATTATGATGTGTGGCATTCACTCTTAGAGTGGGACGAATGAGTCAGTGTATATGTAAGTCTTCCAGATGGTTGTTTCAATTTTGGGTATGGGTTGTCGTTATTGTAGTCAACCTTTGGGTACCTTGGGTAGTGCATCTAAACGTATCCAGAATTATACCTGGTTAATATGAACGGGATGTATGGACTTGATGTCTCGTTTAGGAGTCATTCTCCTTAGGTCGCACTTGTGTACCCTTGAGTGAGGATTTACTCCACGTGTTGTCTTGTAGGTTATGGTTTGTAATGAGGGGCCGGCACACAAAGTGGTGTCAGGATAACTCTTAGCAAGTTAGTTAATCAAGTGATAACATAACAAACTTTTAGAAGCTTAGGTTGCATCAAACACTAAACAAGATTAATTATGCCTTGCTCATGGACACAAGGGCTTGTATAGACTGGGATGAGATGAGAAGGCATGGAATGGCAAGGTCATCTATCTTGTCTTCACAAAAGGTATTTGATTTCGCATGAGTGAGCATAAGAGTTCTGACTTTAGAGGCCACCAGATAACCTATGTGTGGGGGTCAGCCTATGAAGATTCCGCAGGAGAATTTCTTGGACGCTATGTAATGACACTTTTCTAAGTCAAGGTTTGTTTTTGGTTTTCTCGAATAATCTTCGTGATATTCTCAATCTATTTTGCCTCCGAAGCAATGTGACTAAGTTAGTAATAAGGAGAGCCGGGGATTGAGTTGTTCATATGGTCGTTTAGTACTTGTGATTAGCAGAGTCAGCGTGAGTGAACCTGTGTCTAGAGATAGATGGTCTTGCCTAAGAGTCCTTGTTACTATCTCCTAGCACAGGGGGTGAGCCTTTGGGTATCACGTGGTTGGGAGGAACGTGCATTTTAGTCTGTTGGGTCATCTTCTAGTTCATGTGGACAAGATTTCTAGTTGGGAGAGCTCGTGGGATCCAGATCTTTCATGCTTTATTCCTTTCAGTTATTAATGTAATTTATTACCCCTCTTTGTATCGAGGTGAAAGATGTAAATTGTAACTTTGGACATTGGAATTACCTCATTCAGGGAATGAGTGTTGTAATCATATTGTAATTCATTTTATTAAAATTGATGTAATTTATATCATGTATGGAATGTATGTGCAATTGATTTGGTAAGTAATTAAATGTTATGTTTTAATTCATGTAACTTGTTGGGTTTAAATAATCTCAGTCTCGTAACCTTAAAGGGAATGTTGGCAATAAGTAGTGAACTTGTTATTTGTACTTAAACAAAAAAAAATTATTGTGTTTGACTAGTAAATTACAACTTTCCCTAGGGTTGTGTGGCGGGGCATTACAATTTCTATCATTAACAGATTGAGTACATTTGACATTACCAAAAATATTATTTAGGGACGTGAGAATTAGGACATCATTCATAGCATTATCATATATTTTAGGCATCTATTTAGTTGTTAGATCATATAGTTGCATCATGGAAATCTAAATATAAGTACATTATCATGTTACATTCATCTAGTCATCAATCATGTATTTTCATTATGAAAAACTTTAAAATAAAAAAGTGCATTGATCATATCATTTTCACCCATAAACATTTAGTAATGCATAATAGGCACCAACATATGTAAATTATCATTCATTCTCTTCATACATACATTAGATCATAATATTTATATCGAAAAATACAAAAAAATAAATTACCATGCATGCAATACATCCATAGGAAAATATAGAGTTATTCATTATTAGGGTCATTCATCTTTGCATCAACATTACTTTCCATCTATCACATCATACATAATTGCATTAGAAAAATACAAAAAATAATAGCATATAGACATTTTCATAAAAAAATCATATAGACATGTTATGTGATGTTTCATGGTAATGATATTATATGGTAATGATATTATATGTATTTTTTTATGAAAATTTCTATATGCTATTACTTACCAAATCAATTGCACATACATTCCATACATGATATAAATTACATCAATTTTAATAAAATGAATTACAATATGATTACAACACTCATTCCCTGAATGAGGTAATTCCAATGTCCAAAGTTACAATTTACATCTTTCACCTCGATACAAAGAGGGGTAATAAATTACATTAATAACTGAAAGGAATAAAGCATGAAAGATCTGGATCCCACGAGCTCTCCCAACTAGAAATCTTGTCCACATGAACTAGAAGATGACCCAACAGACTAAAATGCACGTTCCTCCCAACCACGTGATACCCAAAGGCTCACCCCCTGTGCTAGGAGATAGTAACAAGGACTCTTAGGCAAGACCATCTATCTCTAGACACAGGTTCACTCACGCTGACTCTGCTAATCACAAGTACTAAACGACCATATGAACAACTCAAGTACGACTCTCATATTACTAACTTAAGTCACATTGCTTCCAGAACTAAAATAGATTGAGAATGTCACGAAGACCAAACTCAGAAAACCAAAAAACAAACTATTGACTTAAAAAGAGTGTCATTACATAGTTTGTCAAGGGGTCTCCTCTGGGAATCTTCATAGGCTCTGACCCCCACTATGGGTTATCCTGGTGGCCTCTACCGAATCCCGACACCCATGCTCACTCATGCGGAATCAAATACCTTTTGTGAAGACAAGATAGATGACCTTTCCATTCCATTCCTTCTTGTCTCATCCCAGTCTATACAAGCCCTTGCGTCCATGAGCAAGGTATAATTAATCTTGTTTAGTGTTTGATGCAACCTAAGCTTCTAAAAGTTTGTTATGTTATCACTTAATTAACTAACTTGCTAAGAGTTATCCTGACACCACTTTGTGTGTCGGCCCTCATTGCAAGCCACTCTTCTAAGACAACACGTGGAATAACTCCACACTCAAGGGTTCACATGTGCAACCTAATGAGAATGACTCCTACACAAGACATCAAGTCCACACGTCCCATTTACATTAACTGGGTATAATACTAGATACGTTTAGACGCACTACCCAAGGTACCCAAAGGTTGACTACCATAACGACAACCCATACCCAAAATTGAAACAACCATCTGGAAGACTTACGTATACACTGACTCATTTTCCCCACTCCAAGAATGAACGCCACACATCATAATGAAGTATTTTAGACAATTCTAAAAAAAAAAACTAATATTAGGATAAATTCGTAAATCTAATTCACTCAATCAGCATAGTGCATGGTATAAATTAAATAATTCATTCCCTTTGTACGTACTCGGAAAAGAAATCCCATCCCGTAAATAAACATTATGTAATTCAAAGCTAAGTATTTAATGTTCTTTGCTTGATCATACCAACTGATTAAATACGATCTTTTAAATAAATCATTTAATTAAAATACAACAATCTCTATTTCAATTACGCTAAAAGAATATTCAATTTAAATTTAGCTATTTCAAATACACACATATATTAAATATATATAATTTATATACATCTAATGTATATTCATTTTTCAATATATATATATATATTTAATTATTTTTATAATCTATTTAAATATAGCTAACTTAAATTCAACTAATTAATTTATTTAAAAATACATAATGTATATATACATTATATATATGTAGTATATACATACTATATATAATATATATATATATATATAAATTATATATTTAAATAATTAATTATATAATAAAATAAATTATTTATATATTAAAATAACATATATATAAAAATAAACTTAAAAAAAATAAACATAAAGTTTATTTGGGGCTGTGGCCCTTCCCATATGGGAAGGCTACTTCCCACGCAACAGCTATGTGGGCAACGGCTTAAAACAAAAAAAATTCCCAGATAAATTAACAAAAACATTATATTTATAAATATATCTGTTTGTATATATATATATCAACAGGTATATTTATAAATATATACCAAGAATTTTCATTTCTAGCTAAATTGTGCAAATAAACAACAAAATTTTACAATAATTGAATTAAATTTGGTAAACAATAAATAGTTTAAATTCCAATTTGATATGAAGATTTTGTTTTTTTTTTGTTTCAATTTCTTGTTTTATAATTCTGGTTTTGTTTTCACTTCTAAAATTTTAACAATGTTTTGCAAATAAAATCTCATGGTTATATTTTTTCATTGAAGCTTAATCAACATATCTTAAACAACACAATAAAGAATTGTAATTCAAAATGATTGATTCATTTCTTAAAAGCATCAACAAATTGTAAATTCCTTTCAAAATGAATTAATAAAAATCAAGCAAAGAACCTAATGTTTTCTCCCAAAGCTTGAAATTTTGACAATGGTGATTCAACCCCTATTCTGATTTCAACTCAACCAAGAAATCCTCTTGCTTCTTCAAAATTTCAAGAACACATCCAATTCTAGCCACAGTAAGAACCTTCACCAAATCTAGAGCTTTTCCCAAAATAACAATCCTCCAAATTATGAAATTTAATTTCCTAAAATAGAGTTTTCCCCCAAATTTTAAATTCTTAAAAATAATATCTCATATATATTATTATAATGCAATTTGAAGATATTTCATTTTTTTTTTAATTTAAAATTCAAAATAAATATCTCATATTAAATATATTAAAATTTGGAGATATTTCATTTTTTTAAATTTAAAATTCAAAATAAATATCTCATATTAAATATATTAAAATTTGGAGATAATTCTTTTTTTGAATTTAAAATTCAAAATAAATATCTCATATTAAATATATTAAAATTTGGAGATATTTCAATTTTTTGAATTTAAAAACTAAATTATTTTCCAAATGAAATTTTATGCATTTAAAAATTCTTTTTACTAAAAAGAATTCAAAATTTTGAAAAGAAATTATTTTACTTAACAATTTTGAAAAAGTGAATTTTAAAACATATTTCCATTTTTAAATTTAAATCTAAATATCAATAATGATCAATATTAACTTAATTAATCAATAATTAAATCTAATCCAAGATTAGATTATTTTATTAATTAAATTAAATTAATCAATAAAATAGATAACATTTCAACATTGAAATTAGATAAATTTAATCATCATTTTAACTACACCCACCATTTAATAACCTTTATAATTTAAAAATTAAATAAAACCCAAGGTTGAATGGACAATATTCAAGCAACTAATCCCGACTACAATCTGACGACACACTATGACTAGGGTGACGACTTGACATGGAAAACCTAGCTACTATCTCCCAATCGTTTACCATTGGTCTATGGACATGCTCAAACCTATGAAACCGGGTGGAGTCGATGTCCTGTACCTGTCAACCTACGAACAAAGAGTATGTCGAACATGCATATATCTGATATATTAAAGCACACAATGAAGGGGAAAATCTCATAATTGTAGGGTGCTCGCAAGTGAGTGATACAATCCCATCTCCTTCACCAATACAGACTTTCTAACTAACAAGTCTAACATCATTAATATAATAAAAGCATAAGCATCATTAATTAAATAACGACTATGCTAATTCAACACATGTCATAATAATAACATCAGAGTAAAATATTATTACATCAAAATATTCCATACACATCTCTTAACAGTTCAATCAAAAGGAACCAAGTACATAGTCAAGGTGCTAACAAAAATAAGCATACATAGCATAACACTATTCAATCAAAGAGCAAAATGGAGGGGTACTACAGAAATAACGTCAACCTTGGAAAAATCTATAAATACCATTACAACAACTAATATGAATGCAACCTAGACATGCAATTCTAATACTACAATATTTCCATCCATGTGATTTATTGTGCTTGTTATCATCATTGCTCTTTTAAAATGTTGAAAGTGAGTACAAACATTGATAGTATAATTAGACCATGATGACCTGAGTACTACTTCCATGATGTTTGATAGTGCAAGTTAACACAAGCATCTAGGTATAATTAGACCAAGATGACCTAAGCATTTCTTGTGTAAACAGACAAGAGTCGACTATTTTCCTATGTGAATTCAGAATTTCAGCAGTGATACCTTGTAGAGCATGTCCCACAACAATTCAGATAGTAATAATGATGAACTCATAGACAATAGACAAAAAAAATATCATTCTCGATCATAGCTTTTCTAGTTCTTTGACATCCTTGAATTGCTCCTGAGAAATGATAACACCAATCATAATGCAAACAATTTGAACATTCATGTGGAAGTGGTATAACCATCATTCAGAAGAGCATCATCCTTTTAACTTTGATTTTCTATTGTTTTGGGATTCTTCAATTTTCCAATTTTTATGTGTTTTATGAGATTTTGACCAAGAACCTAACCTAAAGACCTATCCTAGGGGTCTCGAGGGCTGATCAAAGATAAACCTTTCCTACATTATATACACAAAGACCACGTAGTTCGACTGAATCAATTGATTTATAGGACCAAGATATGAACAGTGCAATATTTACAACGAACTGCGATAATGCAATTCAACAAGGTGACTATTTTTTTTACTTTTTGGACTTTTGACATTTTTTTGAATTTTCTGATATGACAAGGATGTTTGATGCATTTTCAATGGTGATTAATGTTCAGTGTTTTGATTTCAGTATGATCATTGCTTTTGTTGTGTTTGTCCTTTTTTTGTTTGTTGGTTGGTTCAAGCTCAAAGTCTGTTGCCTCTAGTGAGTTTAGGATTTTTCCCCTAGTGGAAACAAACTAGTTTATTATGGATATGTACAATGGTCAAAAAGCCAAGGTGAGACATGATTGACAGAATAGGGTATGCACACACAACTTGAATGAAGAATGTGAAGGGTAACGGTACCAAGATAGTGATCAACACACGTTCCTATAGAGGAAGAAGCCAGCCTATCACAAATAGCGCATGTTGTCAGGTATTCACTACTTGCTTTTATTACACTTTTTCAGATTTTATGATTTTTTTTTTGCATTTTTTCATTTTTTGATTTTTTTGTATTTTTTATTTTTTTGATTTTTTTGTTGTCACCAACATGCCTATTTGCCAAGTTTTCACCAAGGTGATCATTTTTTTAGGACATTTTCTGATGTTTTTGGATTTTTTCATGACTTTTTCCAATGTTTTTGGATTTTTTTTGGACTTTAACAAAACACATAATATCATTACCATGAAACATCACATAACATGCATAACATCAAAATTAAATATATCCATCATAAATCAATGCACATAAACACATAGGATCATCATCATCGCTGCATATATATCTCAAAATATGTCAAATGTACAAGGGTATCTGAATATAGGAAATACATAATCAAAATGGTGATATCATTGAGAGTCAATGTATACATAATAATATAACATCAAATGTCAGAAATATGTGGTATTGGCCCCAAACGTTGCTAGCCTCACCGGACCTATACCCCCAGTTGTGCCTAAGGGACCTGCACCTGGATCCCTCTAATCCCCTGGCAATGGTTGTCACATGTAAGGAAAGCTTAGATGTGGATCAAACTCTCCTAACGTCAAAACCTCAAGGAAGAGTGTAGATATGACTTTAAATTTTGCAATTATAGTTCAATAAAATACACTTGAAAAGAATGACATAAATGAGAAATGAACACATACACAATTGGACACCATATTTATGTGGGAAAACCCTTACAGGAGAAAAACCCACCATATTGTAATTTGTTTATTCATAGTAAACAAATTACAATAAATTTATGTATCCCTCCTTCACAGGTATTAATTGGCCAACCATAGTCAATCGCAACACTGTTACAATGTTCTGTCAACATACAATCTGCTCAACCGACGCCAAATTTTTTCCTTTTTGCTCAACCCACAATAATAATTGGTCTACCACTTTTGCTCTATTCACTTCGACCCTTCAATTTCCAAGAATCTACTGTCCAAACCGATTTTGTTCCCTCAACTGCCAAGAAGCTCAATCGTTGACATTATCCCACATTGGCATGAAGTATTAACATTCATTAGTTTATAAACAAAATCCTGAAGACTTTAGGTATCCACGAGTTAGCCATTTTGATTACCAACTCACTCGTACACCCATGGTCAAACCAACCATCATCAAGAGTCATATCGAATACAAAACCATCAGCTAGACCAACTCTTATTGACAAGACATCTCATCGATGTCCATTGCAAAACTATTGGCAAGACCATCGCTATCGCTAAGACTTCACACCAATGTCCATCACATGTAGCTCTATCGGCAAGACCATCACTATCAGTGAGAGCTTATACTGAACACAAATCCATCGGCGAGACATCCTCTGTTAGAATGTGTCACTCTGAAGGTTCACATCTCTCCCTGATGCCACTCGTCACCAAGAGTTTCCCAGATAATCACCAGAAATCAACCCATCGACATGGCCCCACCAAAGTGAACATCCATCAACACGTCACTCAAAATGATAACTTCATAACCACCGCATACAAGTTATGAATTTATTGATCCCCACGACAAGCTGATACCACTGTTGCCAAGTCGGAGAAAACAAAAACTTTGTAACTCCACGACAAGGTTCCAAAGTTATAGAAATCACTGATGCCACAACAAGCTGATACCACTATCACCCAGTCGGAGAAAACAAAAACTTAGTAACTCCGTGACAAGGTTCCAAAGTTATAGAAATCATTGATGCTGTGACAAGCCAATACCACTATCACCCAATTGGAGAAAAAAAAAAATTAGTAACTCCACAGCAAGGTTCCAAACTTAGGAATTCTAGCAATCGGCCAATAATGAAGACTTGAACAGAGATACAAGCCAACAAGTTGAGGCACAATTTCCAACAATCTCCCACTTGACGAAGACTTGCTAGCTTCCTTCAAACTTGAAGTTAATGAAGGTCATGGGCTCCAAGGCCCATCGAATTGACACACCACCTGTACTTGTCTGTGCTCACTGGTTTCGTCAATGCATTTGCAACATTTTCTAGAGTATCCACTTTTTCTAAAGAGACCTTTCCAACCTCCACCATATCTCTAACAAAATGATACTGCACAATATTTTTTGTCCTGGCATGGAAAGTAGGATTTTTTGCCAAACAAATAGCACTCTGACTGTCACAGTAAATTGTAATTTTCCCTAGATCAAACCCAATGTTAGAATGTACAAACGTTTTAACTAGATTGCTTCTTTATAGGTGTGTGTTGCTGCCATGCATTCTGCCTCTGTAGTGGACAAAGCAACTACAACCTACCACTTACTCATCCAACTAACTGCACCACCATTCATCATTAAATATATCCACAGGTGGATCTTCTGCTATGAATGTCCCCTGCCCAATTAGAATCCACATAGCCTCGAATGCTAAGAGTCTTCTATGATTCAACTAAATTTCTATGGTAACACAAAGCATATTCTGAAGTTCCCTTCAGATATTTGAACACTCTCTTCACAATATCCCAATGTGTCCTAGGATTTTCCATAAAATGACTAAGTACTCCCACTGCTTGGGCAATGTCTGGTCTTGTACAGACAATTACATACATTAAACTGCCAACTGTAGTAGCATACGACACTCTGGTCATGTCCTCTATCTCAGTAGGAGATTTTGGATAGTTTTCAACAGATAGCTTTGTTCCCTACAAAATTGGAACAACTAGCTGCTTGCAATCATTCATACAAAATATCTCCATAATAGTATTAATATTCTTACTTTGATTGAGCCAAATTTTTCTACTCTTCCTATCCCTGGTTATTTCCATTCCTAGAATATACCTAGCTGCACCAAGATCTTTCATTTCTAACTTTGTAGACAATTGAGATTTTAGATTATAAATCATTAACTTACTATTGCCTATGAACAACATATCATCAACATAGAGAGCAATAATAAGAACAAGATCATTTTTAGCTTTGGCGTACACACAATGATCATATTTCAATCTTACAAATCCCAATGACAAAACAAAAGTGTCAAACTTCTGGTACCACATTCTAGGAGATTGTTTTCATCCATACATAGATTTTTTCAGCTTGCAAACCAGATTTTCTTTACCTTTTTCCACAAAGTGCTTAGGCTGGGACATATAAATTTCTTCTTCAAGATCACCATGAAGAAATTTTGTCTTCACATCCATATGTTCAACCTCTAAGTTATACACTACTGCAAGTGACAAAAGAAATCTGATGGATGTTAGCTTAGCTACAGGAGAAAAAATTTCTCCATAATCAATTCCGTCTACTTGGGAATACCATTTTGCAACCAACCTTGCCTTATACTTTTCCACACTGCCATCTAGAACTATTTTCTTTTTAAATACCCATTTGCAACCAACATCTTTTCTGCCTTCAGGAAAGGGCACCAAACTCCAAGTATCATTCTTTTCTAATGATGCCATTTCTTCATTCATGGCTTCCAACCAAGAGTTTGAATCAAACATTCTAAATGCCTCTTTTATAGTCCTAAGCTCATCAGTGCTAGAGATTAAAGCATAGGCACAAGTAGAATCTAACAAAGAAAGCCCATACCTATCAGGTTGCTTTCTTTCATGTGTTGACCTCCTCACAAGCTAAGGCTGAGGTTGTTCTTCTTCTTCAAAACTCTCAGAACTACTTGAGCTCTCCTCAATTTTAGGTACATTTCAAATTTTCAATTCCTCTTTATTTGGTATTGGAGGAATTTCAACTACATCCTTTTTATCTTCTAATTTTGTCTCTGGCTGTAGATCCAAAGTAGAAGGCTTTAGCTCATGAAAAATAACACTTCTGCTGTATAGAACCTTCTTAGTATCAGAATTCCAAAGCTTTTATCCTTTTATTCCATCACCATAACCAATAAAAATACATTTAACAACCTTGTTTTCCAATTTAGACCTTTTTTCATTCGACACATGCATATGCCTCACATCCAAAGACACAAATGTATCTCAGAGAGGGCTTCTTTCTAGACCATGCTTCCAAAGGTTTTTTCTCAACAAGAGCGGAATTAGGAGAATGGTTTATTAAGTAACATGTTGCAATTGCCTCAGCCTAGAAATTATCCTCCAAGCCAACACTACTTAGCATACTTCATGCTCTTTCCATCATTGTCCTGTTGAACCTTTCAACAACTCCATTTTGTTGCTGATTGTAGGGTGTAGTTTTATGTCTTTTGATTCCATGATCTTTACAATACCTTTCAAACTCATTAGAACAAAACTCACTACCATTGTCGGTCCTTAAACATTTTATTTTTCTTCCAATATGATTTTCCACAAGGTTTTTAAATTCCTTAAAATGACTGAACACTTCTGATTTAATTTTCAAAAAATAAACAAATGCATTTCTTGAATAATCATCAATGAATGATATGTAATAACTTGATTTAGACAAAGAAATAACATTTACTGGACCAAAAACATCAGAATGTATGCAATCAAGTAAACTAGAAGATTTGTGAGGACTGGAGTAAAATGAAACACGATGTTGTTTTCCATATATAAAAATGTTCACAAAACTCAAATTCAAGGTTAAAATCATCAAGCCCCTCAACTAGGTTTTTATTTTTTAAAGTTTTAAACCTTTTTCTCCAATGTGGCCAAGCATAGTCTTTTCTGCTGGAAGTTTAACTTCAAGAGAGTTTTCACTATCAGGAACTTTTTCCTCCTTTTCTCCATGAGTAGCCTTCTGTGACTTTACAGAGACACTATTGCATTTCACATCAAGTGCATCCAACTTATACAAGGTACCAATACGAGCACCCCTAGCTAGCACCATTGAGCCTCTAGTAATTTTGCAACCATTTCCAGAGAACGTGACTTGCACTCCAACATCGTTCAACTTACTAATAGAAAGTAAATTTTGAACCAGACTTGGTATATGCATTACATCATTGATTCCCTTCACTCTTCCATCAAGGAACTGAGTTTTGACTCTTCCACAACCAACTATTTCGAGAAATGAATCGCTAGCCAAATACACCCTTCCACCATCGTATTTTTCATACTTAGTGAACCAGTCTCTATGAGATGCCATGTGGAAAGATGCTCCAGAGTCAATCAGCCAGACATCATTTGATGCCTGAGTAGCCAAGGCTGCAATGAAAGCATCTACATCACTCTGAGAAGAATCATTGTCAAAATTATTCTTCTTCTTCTTTTTCTCCTCTTTGCAATCCTTTCAGGCATGACTAGACTGCCCACAATTCCAACACTTCACTTTGGACTTCTTGCTAAGATACTTTGATCTCCCTTCTGATTTCAATTTGAAATTCTTGTCCCTCTTCTTGCCTTTTTCTTTCGATCTACCTCTAACAGCAAGAGCCTCCTTCGCCATCTCAGAAAATTTTATTCTCATCTCTTCTAATAACAAAGAAGCAACAACATCTTCCATCTTAAAAGTGGATGTTGTACTCCCAATAGCCATCACCAAGTGATCCCAAGAATCTAGCAAAGAACATAACAATAGCATACAATGATCTTCTTCATCAATATTCACACCCACAGATGCTATCTGAGCAATCAACATTTCAAAAACATTCAAATGATCAGCAACAGATTCTCCTTCCTGCATTTTCAAAGAGTACAACTTCTTCCTCAAGAACTTATTCACCAAGGACTTTCCCTGATAAATAACTCCTAGTATTTTCCATAAAGAAGATGTAGTCTTTTCTTCATGAACATTTAGAAGAACAGAGTCTTCCAGACAGAGCCTTATCAGCCCCTTTGATTTTTGATCTGCAAGGTCCCAATCCTCTTGCTTCATGCCTATAGGTTTCATTCTAGACACAACATACGAAAGATCACGATCAACCAACAGATCTTCCATTTTGAGTTTCAACAACTCAAAATTGCTTCCATTGAATTTCTCAATTTCAATCTTTCCTGATGTGCTTGCCATCTTAACCTGTAACTCAAATTACCAGACTTCTACAAGACTCCCATTGAACAAAAATGACACAAAAAACCCAACGTACCCACAAGGATAACACAACTGGCCAGGCTCTGATACCACTTGTAAGGAAAGTTTAGGTGCAAAACAAACTCTCCTAACGTCAAAACCTCGGGGAAGAATGCATATATGACTTTAAATTTTGCAATTACAGTTCAATAAGATACACTTGAAAAGAATGATAGAAAAGAGAAATTAACACATACACAATTGGACACCAGATTTATGTGGGAAAACCCTTACGGGAGAAAAACCCACCACCAAAGAGAAGTCACTTTATTCACAGTAAGCAAATTACAATAAAATTATAGATCCATCCTTCACAGGTATTAATTCTCTGATATCACACAACAACGTTACAATCAGCCAACCACAGTCAATCACAACATTATTACAATGTTCTTTCAACATACAATCCACTCAACTGACACCAAACCTTTTCCTTTTTTCTCAACCCACAATAATAATCGGTTTACCTTTTTTTCTCTATTCACTTCAACCCTTTTGATTTCTAGGAATTTGCTATCCAAACCAATTCAATTCCCTCAACCACCAAGAAGCTCAACTGTCAACATTATCCCACATTGGCGCGAAATATTAATAGTCATTAGTTTATAAACAAAAGTATGAAGACTTTAGGTATCCATGAGTTTCCTTTTGATTACCAACTCACTCGTACACCCATGGTCAAACCAACCATCAACAAGAGTCATATCAAAACCATCGGCTAGACCAACTCTTATCGGCAAGACATCTCATCGATGTCCATTGCAAAACTATTGACAAGACCATAGCTATCGCTAATATTTCACACCAATGTCCATGACATGTAGCTCTATCAACAAGACCATCGCTATTAGCAAGAGCTTATACCAAACACAAATCCATTGATGAGACATCCTTTGTGGGAATGTGTCACTCTGAAGGTTCACATCTCTCCCCAATGCCACTCGTTGTCAAGAGTCTCGCTAATAATCACCAGGAATCAACCTATTGGCATGGCCCCACCAAAGTGAACATCCATCGATGCGTTAATCAAAATGATAACTTCATAACCACCGCATACAAGTTATGAATTTCCCAATCCCCTCGACAAGCCGATACCACTGTCACCTAGTTGGAGAAGACACAAACTTTGTAACTCCGCGACAAGGTTCCAAAGTTACATAAATCACTGATGACGTGACAAGCCAATACCATTGTCACCTAGTCAGAGAAAAAACAAACTTAGTAACTTTGTGACAAGGATCCAAAGTTATAGAAATCACTGATGTCGTGACAAGCCAATACCACTGTCGCCCAATCAGAGAAAACACAAACTTCATAACTCCGCGACAAGGTTCCAAACTTAGGAATTCCAGTGATTAGAGAAAAATGAAGACTTGAACAGAGATACAAGCCAACAAGTTGAAGAAAAATTTCCAACATCACACCCATGCTCACTATCTAAGACTGGGATTTGCTATTTCGAGATCGAGTGAAACTCTCTCGCCGCTCAGGAGGGACCAACTCATGATACCAATCTCTATAAAATTGAGCATCCTAAGAGGTGTGATGTATCTCCCTAAAGTAATCTATAGTACCAACCACTGTTGCAACCTACTGCAACCTCTTGGTAATGGCCTTCACCTGCTCGACCTGTCATCTCAGTGTGTTTCTCTCCACGGTCAATGTTGCAACCTGCTCTTGTACCCGTGCTAGCTGCTATCGGGAAACATCCCTCTTAGTTGTCAATGTCTGTATCTTCCCATGGGTCTGTAGGAGTTGTTCCTGTACCTATGTCAACAGCTGTGTTTGTGCCTATAGCTGACCCTATACCTATGTTAGTTGCCTCTAAACAATATGAACTTGCGTATGCAAAATAGTGATCTATGACTACTGGTACTATAAGGGCAAGCGTATCTATACACATTGTTGTATTGCTACCACCAAGGATCACCTCCTGTGAGGCACTCTGCCATCAAAACTAGGATGTACACCACCTCCTCCATCTCCTCCACCACCGTCATCACCCCCGCCATCTCCTCCATCATCATCACCACTCTCATCTCCACCCTCTCCCTCCTCATCACCATCGCATCTTCCTCCTCTCCATCCAGATGGCCTATCCTCATCTCCTCAAATGTCCTGGTATGTACTCATCAGGCCTCGAAACCCTCAGAAAGGGATACTGACCAAAATACATTGAATACTCCTCACTCATGTATCCCTCGACTATCTCTGAATGATAATCCTAGAGCAATGGTTGTAAATGAAGATACTCATTTTATGTAGCATCATAGGACAATGTAGGTCCCCACGTGGTCGTATCTTGCTATCTACAGGCATACATAGTTGTTCCCAGAGGCATCCCCTAGACCCTGCCATACTGTCTAAGCACTCTTCACACCAAGAATCTCTCAATAATGTAACGATTCCTCCCAATGAGATATTTGGCATCATCAAATAAGGAACCTCTAAGTGATCCTTGACCCACTGCTCATGGTCTACATACAGTCACCGAATAACTGCATCTAGGTCATCTAACACTCATCTCAAATGCTCTAGTTTTCCCAACTTATGTTGGAAAACTGCACCTGCATAACCATAGATATAAGGCCTCCCAAATGGCCAAAATCTATTTGTCTCTGACCGTGTCACTACAATATGCTCCCAGGCCCAAACCTAGAGCAATGTAACTCCTACTAACAAGCTAAATCCTCTGAGATATACTACTTGGTGCAAATCATGATATAAGTGTGCAAGCATACATGACCCCCAAGCAAAATGGGTCCCAAATTGGAACATCTCTTCTAAAGTATGACCCAAACCAACGGAAAATCCCTTTTCCCTCTTGTCAGGACATAAAAAGCCATCGACAAATCCCACAAGAACAAAAGGAAAAGGGGCATATCTTATAAACATCTCCTTCCAGGGTTTCCAATATCTGGCAATCTGATCATCCTAGAAAACACAACGTAAAGCATTTGTACCTCCTGCTCAATATGATCATAGGTCACAATATCACCTGCTATAGGAATCCAAAAAATCTTGTACACATCCTCTGGCATAACAATCATCTCTCTGGTGGGTAGATGGAAAGTGTTGTGGTTGCTATGCCACCTCTTTGCTAATGCAGTCAACAATCCCTTGTTAATCCTAACTCGAGGCATATCAATCAATGACAATAGACCACATCACTCAACAATATCCCTATCAGCACGAGACAACCATGGAATCATCACCCAAGTGCGCGAGAATCACTCTCAAGACTAAAGATTATCTAAATCCATCTCCTATCATTTTAAAAATGTCACAAATCAGCATATCAATCAAATCCAATCAACAAAATAATCAAGCATCAATCAATCAACTTATTAGTTTTAATGAGATTTTCATCAAATCTCGTCAACATTTTGTTTTGAGTCTCGGCTATCATGAGGTCAAAACAACATCATCATTAGTGTATCTTGCTTATCATGAGGTCACTAATTCATCTACTCTATCATCATTATCTAATCATTGGTTGATTTGATCAAACATCACAAATTTCAAGGAGAAAAATCATAAATCTTCAAAACTGCCTTGGAAATTCCATAACAAACCTTCAATGTGCCAAAAGAGGCATATGCATTGTTTCAAGAAGTGAACATGCCATTAAATCTGATATGCTGAAGAATTCCCCCGATGCACCGGAGAATCAGTCTGATGTGCCATTTAGCCGAAGTGCTAGAAAATTCCTCCTAAGCACAAGGAAATCTCACAAGAGTACTATTTTATTAGTAGCATCGAAGAATCTCTTTGAAGCGTTGAAACCCTAGATTTAAGTGCCATTACAAAAATTGGGCCTATGGACTAACATAGAGGTGCTATTTCAGACTTTCAAAGTGCCAAAAGGTTGAAACACCGAAATAGACCTTGGAAGCACTGGAGAATCTCTCTGAAGCATTAAAACTTTGGGCGAAAGCACCAAAAAAATCTAACTAAAGCACTATAAAAAACTTTGGAAGTGCCGAAACATTTTGACATTCAAAATTCAAAATTGAAAAATGTGAAAATTCATTTCAAAATCACAAAGAAAGGTTTCAAAATTATTCTTACCAGAGGTTCATATCCCACTGGCTGATTATGCCGTCATACCCACTCAAATCGATGAGTTTGCAGAGGGATCACCATCTTGCACAAAAGCTCAACAATGCTCTCTCACTTCGACAATTTTCAAATCACAATATGCACAAATGAACTCTTTTTCACTTTTTACCTCTTAATAAGGGTAATTAAAAGAGGTAATTTTGGTGGCATATTTTAATTTCTTTTTAGGGGCAATTAATTGGGGTAGCTTAAAATATTTCATATCAGGAGATAAATCACTGGAATATTATCAAATCAAGATTTTATCATCATCATCATCATTACAAATCATTTGAAATTTTCAAAAATCATTAAAAATATTTTTATTATCATAAATTCCTCGATTTATCTCCTAAGGGGGCATACAGTTATAATCTTTTGAAAATTATTGTTTGGGGCATTGTTGAAATTTTTAGGAGCACTGGTAAAAATTTATTTGAAGTAATGTGTAAACACATCACTTCAAAGCTGGGAAAAATGTATACATCCAAAATTTGTCTAGAGAATATTAATTAAATATTGATTATTTAATTAATGAAATCTTTATTCCTCTACTATATAAATAAATTTCAAATTTATTTACATAGTTCCTATTTTCTTAATTCCTCCATTCTAATTCATCCTCTTCATGATTTAATTGAAATAAAAATATATAAATAATTTGTTTTATTTTAATTGATTCCCTCTCATTAAATTTGAATCTTAAATTTGAATTTCATCACATTTCTACATATTCTTCTAACCACCTTCCACCTCACCCTCCAACTCACCATGTGTCACATGAAAATAATAATAATAATTTTCTAAAATGGATATTTGTTCTCAACAATTTTAACCACCTTCAAGACACATGGCTCCTTCATTCAAATGATTCTTTCCTACACTTGGAAATATGGTTTTACTAAAGGGAAGAATTGCCTTGTTTTCTCCATTCTTCTCATTCTTCACTGTCAATTTCTCCAGATCAAATCTCAATCGTTCATGGTTGCCAAATCACCAAATGCCTTAGTAAAATATATAAATTGGGGCCCATTTACATCTTTTTCATAAGGAGAAATTGCATAACATCACTTTGCAAAAATTCATTCAAGTCTTTAAGAGCTTAGTTTGCATTTTCAATTCAACATTTTAGAATAGATTAGCAATTTTCTTAGGATCTTAGGTGACATCCCAGTGATTTGTGCACAAATAAGATATGAGGGAATAATTACTAGAACACCTAAGATTAAAGGAAGATGGGATGTTTTTAAGGAACTATGATTCAAATTGTGTTTTGATTCAGTTAAATTTCCTTACTATAATACTTTCCATCTAATTGTGTATTATTAGTTTGATATAATTCACATTTTCTTACACACACAAGGTATACACATGAAAACACATAAGTTGCAAATTATACATTGGAACACACGTAAGTCACAAAGTATACACGTAAGTTGTAAAGTATACACTTGAATACACGTAACTCATATCTATTGAACCATGAATTTATAATGCAAATATGGACACCATCGATAAAAAAAATTGTATTAACCAAATAGCCATGTACACATACAACAATATTTATTGATATAAGTATAAAATATAGGTACAAAATAACCATATAGGCTTACGAGAATGCCATATAGGCATACAATGTCAAATATATCCAATACAAAATATGTACAAAACTGCCATGCAGGCATACAACAAAGGGATCTGGAATCAAAATTCATTTCTCTCCATGCTCTAGAAATATTTTTTTTCCATTTGTTTGTCGATCCGATGCGATAAGTCTATCACTCATTTTTGTTGTGCTCGAGGAGTGCTCCTGCTATTCCTCCTAGTACTGTTAAGTTCTTGGTGAATTTTTAACTGTTACAATAAGAAGTAAAGACATTAATATATAGAAATTACATTATAAAAAATGACATATTTAACAAAATAATCACTTACGACCATCTCACGATCACTATCCACGAGGGAAATATTCGCACGCTGATATGAGGCATGCTCAAGCCTTGTATAAACCATCCAAATAGAAATTAAACTACAAATCAATAATGGTTTGATTTTTCACTAGAACTAACATCTATAACAACGAATGTAAATTGAAATTTAGTAATTTTCCTCATACCTCCCTTGTTAGAGCCATCGAGGATTGTATAGTGGATGAAACACCGATATCCATTGCCCTTATAACATTTGGAGGTGTTTCTGCCTCCAACATCTAAAAATAAAACAACACATTATTCAATCACAAAAATGTTACAATAGCAATGCATGTCATAACTTATAATGTATGAGATCTAATGAACATAATTTTGAGTACTTAGTAAACTATATATTTATGATTATCATACTTACTATTTTCCCTATCCATATCTTGTTCAAAAGGACGTGTTTTTAGGATTTTACCCATAGCAACAGACTGCTAAACCGTTTGATTAAGTGCTTTCATAGACATGTACAATAACTGTGGTGGCATAGAGAATGTAGTGAAATCTTTGAAAAAATGCCTCAAGAGAAATGGGGTCTCATGGTGATGGAATTCCATTACAAACAAATGCATGTCATGGCATTCCATCACCATAAGACCACATTTCTTTCAAGAATTTTTTCAAAAAGTTCATTGCCTTCTCTATGGTATTATTGCTTACTATTATGATTTGATAGATATTTTTCTAAGCATCCATAGTTTTTTGGAAAGCACCTATTTTAGGCTTTTAGCCATAGTAGCAAGGAAGTGAGTAGTTTGATAAAATGCTTTGGTGCACATATATGAAAAATGTGGTATCATAGAAAAGGTGGTGAGCAGTTTGAAGAAATTCCTTGAAGAAATGTGGTCTCTTGGTGATGGAATGGAATTCCATCACCATGAGACCACATTTCTTTGAGGCATTTTCTTTGAGGCATTTTTTCAAACTACTAACTTCCTTGTCTATGCTATTGCTTACTATTATGGTTTCATAGATTTTTTCCAAGCATCCATAGCTGGTCGTGTTGGTGTACCTTTGCAAGCACATGCCTCCATGTAAAGCAATTGCATCACTGCTTATGTTGACTTTCTAAACAACTATATTGTAGTTAAAATTTTATCATATATCAACATCTAGTTATTATTTATGGAATGCGAAGTAATTCTTTGAGTTTGAATGGTGTGTAATGCAGTGTAAAAAATGATACAAATATAAACTACACAAATATATTAAGTACAATTCATTAGTTAAACTCTTATTACCTATGTGTAAGTTTGAGTAAATCCACTAGCACTAGGAGGTGTTCCCTCGAAACCTCCAATATTAGCATGTTCAACATCCAAAATCACATATTAAAATACCATTCGCAAAACAATGCTATTAACATGTAATAAATTTATAATTTTTTACTAGTTACATACCCCACCGATAGGTGTACTACAGAAAAAATTAGGTGGAGGGCTGGTGTATCTAGTCTCAACACTATGACCCTACAATTTTATTAAAATCATCAAACTAAATTAGTTAATCTTGCATTTCAAAATCAAAATTAAATAAATTAAATTCAATGAACATGCTAACTTTTACCTGAGTATCAATGCCATACACATGTAAAATGTCAGCTACCCTCTCCATCTCTGTAGCTACATACAAATCTTGCATAGTAGCCTCCTTAGTGTTGGTGGGATCATATGAACAAGTTTCCCCACAAGATTGACACACATGGGTTCGAAGGCCACCACTTGAAGACTCCCCTAGATGGCACTATAGAATAGGGCTAGTATGATGGATGAAACTCTGGGTCAAAGTGTTGATCGCCTACAATGTCTCTACTTTGGCACTCTCCTTCCTGATGACAAGCATAGTAACATGCTCATGAGGTGGCCTAGCGAGAGCTCGTCTCCCTACCGCATAGGATTCGACTGTGCACCAGGCCTATCTTGAGCTGACCCCCTACTTCTCCCCTGGAAGTCCCTCATATCAAAATAATTTGGGATTTTTTTCAATATGAACTCACTATATAGTTTCTTAAGAAAATATTGTGGGACTTCACAATTGTTGTATGGTCGGTCATCAAAGACCATGTACCACCTATCATAAAAACGGTTCCTAATCTCTTGGTGGTGGCAACAATGAATAGGAAACCTCTTCGCATTGAGGCTAAGATTTTGACTTGCATGCGGGTCAGTGAATAATGAGCACAAATCACCTTTTGTAATTTTTAAATACTTTACTTGTCTATATGATAGTTTATCCACATAATATGCCCTAGCTGCCTGCCTCGTATCTTTCCATCCAATTATTTCTTTGCTAATTGAATCTACATTTTTTAACATATCTTTTAATGAATTTGCTAGGGTCATTCTTTTTTTGGTTGAACCATTTGGATCACTCAACCTACTAATAAAATCCTCAATTTTTGTTTTGTTCTTCTCAATTTCACTCATTAAATTTTGTTGAGTGTCAGGAGGGTGTTGAGTGATTGGTGGAGGAGGTTTTTGTTGAGGTTGATTTTCTTGTTGAGGATTTTATTCTTGAGGATTTAGTTGCTCTTCTTGTTGAGGATTTTGAGGGTTTGTAGGTTCATTTTCATCTCCTACAAATTCAAAAAAAAAAAATCAAATATAACCTAAAACTAACAAAATCAACCTAAAACTAAGAAATTCAAAACAAACAACAAACAATACTTACCTCTCCCACCTCTTCGTCGTCGTGGCACCATCCTTGCAAAGAAATAACAACTGTTGTTGAATATTTTTGCACAATACGTCCTCCTAGAACGCGAGCGTGAAAGATGTGGGTTTTGGCTGTGGGCAGAACAAAATAATAGTCGAAATGAAAATGAATGACTTTCACTTCTTCTTTTTTGCTTTTAACGTGAAATAACATGAGCGCATTATAACACACTCATGCTATGAGTTTTCAATTTTTTTTAAAAAATGGCCTCAAAATTGCTACCCAACTTCATGCACTAGCCCAATAATCAATTTTGACATCTATTTTCTCTTGTATACTAGGAGGTGTGATAATTGAACTCATCTACTAAACAAACAATAATAGATCAAATTGGGAAACTTAAGCACACATAAATAATAACATTAAATTTTAATAGTAATTATAATATTACAAATGACACTACTAATAGACTTATTGGATGATAGTGTAATTCCCACCTATTCAAAAAATTCTTTTTAATATATTTTACACCATTCTACATATTTAAATTAGCTACAGATTAAATTTTCAATATATATATAAGATTCAACTCTAACATAGATGGGACTATAAAATTTACTTTTGGAATGGTAGATGTCATATGACCCTATGTGGCTAGACTCTAAAATATATAATAAATGCATATTTTTAAATCAATCAATTAAAGAATAATTTACAGGTTAAATTCTAAGTATAAAATATAAAATATATTTTATAAAATTATATTAAAATACATATACATGATCAATAAATAAATCACATACTAGATGATCAGTGGTCAATGTCATAATCTAATTCACCACCATATACAAATGGAACATCTTGTAAGCTTCTAGTACAAATACAATGATAATGAGTGCACTTGTGAGAGGTGGCACCCTCTATGCCATGTAAATCATGGTTTCCCCTAGATCATACATGATAGCAACTATATAATATAAGTGGTTCAGGTACATCAATGGAACTAGATGGTCTCACAACATGACCATATACTCAATCATGAGATTGGTACATATACACACCATGTTGTATAAGTATTTTTGTAAGGTGAGAAATTTCATAGAGAATTCTCACCTCCATAGTCTCCTTAATGACCAATGACACTAGATCAAACGATGAATATATGTTTTTGCTAGTAATACTCATTGTTGGTTTACTACCTGATGAGATCCCTCTCTATCTTGGGTAGAGTCTCCACCTCTAACCTAAAACTCCCTCATATCAAAATATTTAGGAATTTCATGAAGGAAAAACTTACAATAAGGTTTTCTAAAAAAGTATAGATGTGTCTCATTTTTGTTACAAGGAGATTGGGTAAAGACCATACCCCACCTATCCTAAAAATATTTTATATATCATCCTAATTGCACCAATGGATAGAGCATCTCTTTGAAGTCACAATAATAGGTGCATTAGTTTTTGGATCACTAAAAGGAGTACAAATTTGGTCTTTTGTTATATCTTTTCATTTCACCTCACCATATGATAACTTTGTCAAATATTTAATTGGTGACTTGCATCTCTATGCTCTCTCCATTGATGGATTTAAGTTTTTATTGAGTCAACTTGCTTCATCATTGCTTCCAATAAGGAAACAAGTGATGCATAGTGGGGGTTTTCCATGGATTATGTCAACATTAAAACTAATTGTCATTTAAATTTTATTTTATTATAAATCACCTAATAGTTCCTTTTGGATTTCTTTAGGTTTTTTTAGAAACTTGTCAAAGTAGATTTGAGTCGTGTGAGGTTTTTTTCAAGAATTTCTTCATCTAAATTAGGTTTTGAGTTAGGGTTTAGAAGATTTGGTAAAATGAGATAAATTTTAAAGAATTGAAGCTTATAAAATATAAACAATATTTTATAATAATAAAAAATGAGAAAATATTGACCACTTACCCAATGAACTGACATTGGAAAAAAATTGGTACATGATTTGGAACTATAGTGAAATTTACAAGACATACTTGCATTTGGATGAAATTGTAGAAATCATCCTTAGTTTTTGGCTATCTAAAACATGTTGTGTGGCCAGTTATCTATTTTCTTTATAGAGCTCATAATGTTCTCATGTTATGGCTTGTTATATACCAAGAGATAACATGTGTGAGTTATGTGTAATATGATTCCATTTATTTTTAAATAATTAAGTTGTCCATGTTTCTATCCCCCACTTTGGTATACTCACCATTCACTTGGGCTTAGTTTTTTGTAAATGGATGAGGAGTTTTAGTACTTTTGGTTTTTCAAAGTACTTGCAGAGAAATAATAAAGGATTCAAGACATCATTTTTTTGTGTATTCATAATGGTGGCCTACCAATCATCATTTTTAGTAGTTACATATACTTTGGAGAGGGTTAAATTGCAACATATAGTTTGTAGATTTATCAATATAATGGAGTATTAAAACATATGAATGGATCCTTGAATAAAATGGTGAACTACATGATTCCCTCTAGATCGCTTGCACCACAATTATCAATAGAGGTTGTTAACTATGTGAGACACATCTAGATCAAAGTTCCTCATAAAACCTTGAAAGGTGTTACTTATTTTAAATCTTGGAGCTATAGGAAACCTACAATGAAGTATTTTAGAGTGATTAAATGTCTAGCATGAGCCTACATTTCCATATAAAAATAAAAAGGATATGTCCATTCTAAAAGTAGACCTTATATCTTCATGGGTTATCCAAACAGTGTAAAGGGATATCAACTCCTTCATCTAGCTAATCATGAACTCAAGTACTTCTATCCATACGGGATAGGCATCCATCCATTTAGGACAGGCATCCAACCATATGGGTTAGGTATTTGTCCATACGGGACAAGGGTTCATCTATCCATCTGGGATAGGCATTTACCCAAACGGGGTAGGCATCTACCCATAAAAGATAGTCCAATGTGCTCTAGCTAAAGACTTAGACTCATCGAGACCATCCGGGTCCTGAGTCACTCACTAAAGACTACACCTCCCCTTGGAGGTGCACCAAGGTCGTTGTCCTTAGGAGTATGTAAGATTAACTATATAGCTTGAGTCCTGCCTCAGAATTCGGCTTAAGGCCTCGGGGAGTCAAGCGAATCCATTCAGGATTCCTTTTGAGTATATAAAGAACATGTTTTAATCTTACTTTTATGTTACACATTATTAACCCCCCCTTAACAATCAAGCAATTCTCTTAAATTATTAATTTTTAATTTATTTTTAATCTAACTTTTCCTAACCCCATTCCCGAACACCTAAGGTACTGGGAGTATTCTTTGTTTCCCAGACCGCCTACATACCCTACTTCGAAATAGGATCAAGGCGTAAAATATGTAGTTATGTTTTCTAAACTATGTTTGATGTGAACTATTTTGTGGGTATGCAGCCCTTTCTAGGGCCTCATTTCCCTAGATAGTTCCTCTTCTACTGCTACCCACGAAGGGGAAGCAATGAAAAAAAGTATAAGTAGATAGTCTCTGAGACTATTACTTGTTTCCTAGATATCTAAATCCTAATTCCTAATGACGTCTCCCTTGAACCCATTTGAGATTCAATTACCTTTCAATTAACATATCTTCAAAATAAATTCTATCAATCCTACAATGGGGTTTTCTAGGTTTGAACTAGCGAAGTTTTTGTTCATTTACAATTATCTTATTAAATTATCAATCCAAGAGAGATTACCCGTCTCTTGGATTTTAATACATCAAATGTTCCTTATTACTCCCCAGCGATTTAAAGGGATGGTGCCATAGACGCTGTTGTTGCAACTATATTAGGCTATGGATGCAGTAGCTCAAGCGCGACGACATTACCCGTAAACGTGAGCCAGAGGAACCGCTGATACCGAACACTGCTAGGTTTTAGTTTCAACTCTTGATTAATGTTTACCTAGCCAAGAAAGAAAATAACAACTATCTAATTACTTCTTTCAAGATAACATACTTTTGAAAATGAAATGAATTATGTACTAACTACACCATGGCCAATAAATTTTGAGATACTAATCTACTTTTCCAAAAAAATAATAATAAATAGGGATTAAACATATCATACATAAGGAAAATAAATAATTACTAAGGATTAATGCAATGCCATCATTTAATAATTATCCTCTTAAAGAAATTTAGCTATCGTTTAATTCATCAATCATTAACCACTTGAAAAAATATAATTAATTTAATTTTATTGACATTTCTAATCTATTTTGTAAATAAATTAGTTACATAATAACATTAATTTATCACAAATTCACTAAGTGAAAAGAAAAATTAAATAAGTTGAAGTAAGACATTAAAATTTATTGTGTCAAAGTCAAATAAGTTAACTTAATATTAATTATATGAAAAAAATAATAATAATAATAGTAATAATTTTACTCATTACTTTACTAACTAAAGAAAAGTATACATTTAAAGAAAGTATCCATTTTCATGACAAAAATTAAATTAATATTTCTAAAAGAATTATAAAATAATTTAAAAGTAAATAATCCATTTAAAAAAAAACAAATCTGATTTTGTGAATTATAAAATAATTTAGAAGTAAATAATCCATTTAAAAAAAAACAAATTTGATTTTGTGCTTTATAGTTTTAAATTTCCATTTTGTACAACTTATGCTCATAAATCTATAAATTTATTTCCTTTATAAAAGAAATCTTTTATTTATTTTTCTTTTTCTTAATTTATTGTTATAGTTTCCCCTTCTAATTGATTTGTTGAAAAACATGAAAAAGAATATTTCTTTAAGTTTCCAATTTTAAAATTACCAATATTCCCTTTAAGTTTCCGATTTTAGAATTACTGGTATAAAAATACCTCATAAAAGAATTGAGATCAAATTTATTCACTTATTATTACTTCTTAATGAATAATTTAATTATTTTCCCTCTTTCATGTATAAGCTTGATAAACGATCTCTTTAATCAACTAACTATAATCTTAGTTTTAATATTTAAAATAGAAGTTAATTAATTTAATCTTTCTAATAATAATAAATACAATTTTACAAATAAAAGTATTAACAAAAATTAAATTTTCAAATCACTAAAATTTATTATATAATTAGTAACAATTTATATTGTAAGGAAAAGACCCAAGAAAGTTAATAAAAATTACACTCTAATATTTGAAGAAATTTGATAAGGTTTTCTAAGAAGCCTTATAAACTTAAGATGTTTTATACATGTTTTGTATATATATTTGAATTAAAACTTTTTAGCAAAATAATTTATTTATTTTAATGAGAAAGTTACATTATAACATCAATGAATCCTTTGAAAAAAAAACAAATAAATTTTCAATAAATTTTTAGAAAATTCTCAATTATGTTTTCAATAATTTGTTTTTTTATTAATAAGAAGTCAAGCATGAATTGAGTAAATTTTAATCTAATTAGGCAATATTCAAATGAAAATAAAAGATGAATTTCTAGAGAGAAGTAAGATAAATTTTTATTTTAGAAAGTAATCTTTTTTTTTCAATTAACTTTTCTTTAGATAAGATTTAAGTTATGTTTTAAAAGAATTTTCTTTTTACTTATTCTTCAATAGAATTTTAAGAAAATAAAAATAAAAATAAAATGTTTTATCAATTTTAAATCTTAGCATAAAACTTAATCGTTCCTATAAAATTATTATCAAATTTAAATTTTTTCCAACTCCTTTCTCTATTGAATCCACGCTCTTTGATCCTTCTAATTCTTTTCTCTTCTACAACCAAGCATGGAAAAACGTCCTCCTCCTACTTCCTATCTTTCCTAAGAACTTACTATGCAAAGAAAGGTATGGAATCAAGAATGATAATCAATGTTTTGAAAACTTTTTTTTTTCCTCCTCTAAAAAGAGCCTAGAGAGCCATATTTATAGCAAATTGCATACTATTTCATTCGTTGAGCTTTGTTGGTAAAATGAGCGGTCAAGATTTAATATTGAAAATCAACGACTAAGATCGGAAAAGTGAAGGGAAAGTTTCTATTTTAACTCATGAGGGGATAATGATAACTTTTAAATTTAAAAATATGGATAAAGATGCAACAGTTAAGATTGGGAAAGTGAAGGGAAAGTTTCTATTTTAACTCATGAGGGGATAATGATAAACTTTTAATTTTAAAATTATGGATAAAGATGTACTTGAAGTTTCTTATTTTACACATAGTTATAAAATGATGTTTCTGAAAAAAAGAACAGTTGATTGATTAGGGAAGATTTAATTCCAAAATGAGTGGGAAAAAAAATAAAATGATGAAGTAGGAAAATATGTAAACATTTTAAATAAAATAGAATTTAATTACTATTTCATTTATAATTTGAAAAAAATACTCTTATTTCTAAAATTAAATTTTGCATTACAAGTTTATTTATTTGTTTTATTTTTTTATAAAGTAACTATTTTATTTTCTCAATAATTAAATTTATAACTTTAACTTTATTATTATCATTATTATTAATTTGGTTAAGTTTTGATAAAATAAAATAATAATTACCATCAAACCAACTTAATTTAATAATCAAAGAGTCTCATTTTAAATGATCTAGAAGGAGGGTTGTGACAGATATCAACTCCTTCATCTAGCTAATCATGAACTATTCATTGAGAGGAGTTTTCAACTTTAGGGTGCTCACTAATTCCAATTGTTAAAACTTTTCCTACTTAAGTCACTTGGGGTAAACTTGGAATATATTGTAGTTATTCTAATGGGATATATGACATTTCTTCTAATGAGGTCTAGATTCACCTAATAATTTTTAGTTTTGATGATTCTTCTTCCTCTACTTCAATTGATGAGAGTGTTGATAATATTCATCATCCTTCCTCTACTAATCATCATTCTAAGGATACAAAATATCCTCTTGAATCTCCTATCTCTAGTCTGAATTGGGGCAAAAAAAAATGTAGGTTGCAAGTGATTAGGTTAGGGATGTTTTCAATAGATTCTATTTAGATGTGAATTTTTTTCATGAGATATTTGGAATTCCTTAGTGGGAGGAAATGATGCAAGAGGTTCCTTGATAAGGAGCTAAACTTGGGATTTATTTACCCTTCTTAATGGAAGGAAAGTTTTCAATCCAAGTGGATATTAGATTAAATTTGTAGCAGTTGGATTACTTGATAAGTTTAGAGCTCCCTTGGTTCTAAGTAACGTATTTTCACAAGTTCTTGGTATTGAATAATAATAACTCCGCACCTATTAAAAATATGAACTATTTCTAACTTATACTTGCTATTATCACAAATCATGACTAGAAAGTTCATCAAATGGATGTGAAGAGTAGCTTTTTTCACAAGGATCTTAAGGCTTGGAGATATAGAATAACCAGAAGTTTTTCTATTAGAATATTCATGGTTTTTATACTTATGCAATATATCTATGGCCTCGAATAGGCCCCTCGATTATGTACAAAAATATGGACAATTTTCTTCTCTTAATTAGACTATCTTGATGCTATTTTGATATGAAAATCTATATCTTGTGGCAAAATCAGTCTCTCTTATTCCTAGTTTTGTATGTTAATGACTTATTAATCATAGGTATCTATTCATCTTCTATTTTTGTGAAGTGGAAAATAATCTACATGATAAATTTGTTATGATTGGCTTGATTTTATCACTATTTTCTTGGGATTGAGATGATCTATTAGTATGCATCTAGGCTTATTGTCACATGATCAAAATAAACACTTTAATTTCTCTAATAGTTTCATATGGAAAACTTCAAATCACTCCATATCTTAAAGTATTTTATGATTCAAACTTGATGAAAATTATTCTTCATCATTGATGCTACTTTATATCAAAAAATTATTGAAAACATCATTTATTTTACTCATGTTAGGCATAAAATTTCATATACCATATGCTTGGTCTCTCAATTTATGTAGGAGTATAATGAGATGCACTAAAGGGTAGCTAATACAATCCATCACTACATTCAAGGCCTGCTCATAGTCGTGGGATTTACTATACAATAGAAATTTATATTTATTTGGTTGTGTAAAGTGATTATAATTTGAGTATAGGAAATTCTTAGGATTGCAACATCACTTCTAATTATAACTTATCACTTAACTATAGTTCATTATTTTAGTTGAGTATGAAGCTATTAATTATTGATATTTCTTATATAGAGGCCAAGTGTTAGGGGGATGTGAATGCTACCACTAAATCCCTTTAGCTTTAGCATATTATCACCAAGTTTGGCATCTATTTTTATAGGCTATCTATCATACTTTTTCACAATTAGAGTGCTTCATGATCTCTCAAAACCTTATCCATAATCAATAGACTGGTTAAAAACATTGAGGTCCACATGCAATACATTCAAAATCTTATTCATGAAGCAATTTCCACTCCTTATAAACATATATTAAAGAAGCAAGAAAAATTGGTTATATGTACTATTAAAATTAGTGAGCTCAATTCCACGAATCATAGGGTCATTTGTACACAAACAATTAATTTTGCATTGATATCAATTCCATAAATGTGAATCTAAATCATATCAATAGATAATGATTTTTTTAATTAAAATATCTACATTTGAGCTAAAGTCAAAAAGATATAGAGTATGTATTATTAAACAATGTCTTTGATATTTGTCATGCAACATTTTTTCATCATCAAAATATAGTTAAGTATTATTTTTATTCAATGTAATTTCTACATTTATTTACTCATGATAATGGTCAATCCTAAGTAATTAATTTAGATTAATTATTTATTGATATATTTTATTTAATTAGCCTCACACTTGAATTATTTAGAACCTACTAATTCAATTGTTTTTTTTTTTTAAGTAGTGGGCCATCTATATTGGATCCCTTGCCCCCTAAAAAAGTCTAAAATCACAATACAAATATACATAAATAATTCAACTAGTAAATAAAAGAGCTTATAATACTAAATATAGAATATTGAATTCTCCTTGAATTGAAAATTTGACTATGTAATCCTATTTAACCATCATTTATTAAATGTTGTAGACTAAATATCTTATTTACCTTACTAAAAATCAATAACTCATTTTTTGTTTTAAATACAATCTAAAGACCATTTTTAGATTTTCAATTTTTAATCATTGTCCATGTTCACTTTTTGGGGGAGATATAATTGAATACTCTTCAACATCATCACTATTTCTCCTAACTTCAAATATTAAATATTTGAAAAAAGAATGGATCTAGTTCTATATTCCTTGAGAATTTTGAACATTCTTGTAAGTTAGCTTATAAAAGGGCTAAAAGTTTTAGAATTTTCCCTCTATTCATATCAATTCTTCTCAACTTCAACCTTATGCCTTGATAAGGCTCTACATCCTACCAATGTATCTTTTCCCAAATGTACCCATGACATCCTTCAAATCTTTTTTTCTTTAAATTCCAACTCACTAGCTAGTTCTATTTTCTTACCTTTTATATTTTTTTGATTTCTACACAAGAAACATGATTAAAAACTCACACAAGGTATTTCCTCACTATTTAATCACTTAGTTAAATTAGGAACCACCTCACAAACTATTTTCTTCTCTTTACTCTAGTGTGTACAAATATGGGAATTCCTCAACAAACATGAAGACTTTAAGATATAATTTTTTTGGCCTTCTCCAACACTACACATGATGTATTTTTGGTGAATGATCAAGGGTTCTTTAAGCATGCTAGAAGAATCATTAACCAATCCCAACCATGCAACATGCAAAACATAATTAGTAGCATTAATGACATCATTATCTCCCAAGACAAAAATTCACCACTCGTATTGAGCAATTCCAATCTCCTAATTATAGACTTGTACCAAAGCATCAATCATTTTTTTTGTTCAAGAACGAGTATTTCTTAAATCTATCCCCTTGCTAGTTCCCATACCAAACCTATATATATTACTAAATATCCATCACATTTGAGATAAATATGGAACCAATTACAATAAAATATGATTTTTGAGGAAATTTTAGGAGGATTACTTGAACAATGACTTTGCATAGCAAACTTTCCACCCATGGTCAAGCTAATTATAAAGACTTTCAACAACTTCTTTAACTCATATATCTTGAAATATTGAATCTCCCATTTACAAGGAATCAATGTAATCCTTTGGTTATTCTTTTTTATATTTTGGAACTACTACAACTTAGCCAAAAGAAAATTAATAAAATGTCACACTCACATATAACATTAGGAATAGTCCTAAGACCATCACCAAGTATAATTGAGACACATGAATTCTAAAATTAATTTTAAATGGTACACTAGAGTCCTTCATAGACTAACAAGGAATATTGTACACAATGGAATTACATGGGAAGGAATCATCGTTATTTGTATGAGTTGAAATAATTTTGTTTTCATAAGATTATCATAATTATGGGAAGCCATCAAACTTTAGCTAAATATATCCATTTTGTGCCTGATTAAGCTATAAGAAAACATTTAAAAAAATGGTGAAGAAAACATAATGTGCAAACACACATATTTGAAATATGTGTCAACACAGTTAGCCTTTATTGTCTAATACTTCACATTGGACCTCTGTGGGTACTTACATAAGTTGTCATCATACTCCTATACAATCTTCATAAGTGTGTCTTATCTTATTATTTTCTTAGTAATAATGAGAACCATTTATGGCTAGGTTAGACACTCTATTTTCAACTTTCAACTCGATGTGAATCAATTGCATTAATTATCAACATTGAATCATCTTGAATAAAAATCTTAGAAACTTTTTATTGGTGAGCAATGCCTAAACTTAAAATCAACACCTAGACTCCAAACTCGTTGCTAATTCTTTTATGTTCTTAATTCTCATGTAAAGCCTCATAAAATAGACCTATAACTATGTTCTTATTAATATGAAACACATAAATTATATTTAAAAATTTTAAATATTAATAATTAAAATACAAGTGAAAGAAAAGAAAAAGTGATTACATACTAAGGGAAAACCATTAATATTCTAGTTAGTGTCCAAGAGACCGCTAGTTCCCAATCCCATTAAAAGCACGAGTTTTTTGTGTGGTTAAAGTGTGAAACCGAGAAGAAAGTGTATCACCTAATGTGAGTAGACAAAACGTGTGCATTTGAAACTATAACCACCCACTTTCGGCACAACAGATCACTTTGAATTAGCAAGTAATCACTTAAAACGGTGCGGCTTCTAACTGTGCAGGTGCTAGTTTATAAAAGTTATTAATCATTTCTTCGTAAAGCCTCTATACGCCTTCAAGCAAACGCAGAAATAAAATGTAATGCGGTCAATATCCTCGTCCTTGACTTTACTCATTTTTTATCATTCATGGATAAACTCTGTCGAGGAAACCCTGCGGAGACGCAACCACGGGAGGACCGACGTTTCCTCTTCATTATCTGTCCACTAACGGCCATTTGCTCTGCTTTATAAGGCCCCCTGCACTCCCATTCCATTGCCAGAATTATAATACATTCTTCTTACACAGACACTGCTTGAATTCTTTTTTCCTTGGTTGGGAGATATTTCAGAATGGTCCGCTTCAGCAATAACATCATCGGATTACTTAATTTTGTGACATTTGTGCTGTCCATCCCGATCTTGGGCGGAGGAATATGGCTAGCAGCAAAGGCGGACAGTGACTGCGAGAAGTTTCTTCAATGGCCTGTGATTGCAATTGGAGCTTTTCTTATGCTCGTCTCTCTCGCCGGCTTGGTGGGCGCCTGCTGCAGAGTCACATGGCTGCTCTGGCTCTACTTGGCTGTCATGTTTTTTCTCATTCTGCTCTTGTTCTGCTTCACTGCATTTGCCTTCGTCGTCACCAACAAGGGCGCCGGTAAGGTTGTTTCAGGGAGAGGGTACAAAGAATACCGACTGGGGGATTACTCAAACTGGCTGCAGAAGAGAGTGGAGAAGAGCAGCAACTGGAACAAAATCAAGAGCTGCCTTCAGGACGCCAAAGTATGCAAAAACCTCGCCGATGATTCGGTCAACGATCTTGCAGAGCAGTTCTACAAAAAGAATTTATCTCCAATTCAGGTAATTTACTTGACCTTCCATGCCCAAAATCTCATTTTTTTATATATCCCTGTATTAACAACATGTGAAATTTGAATCGAATTTTGCAGTCCAGTTGCTGTAAGCCTCCAAGCTCGTGCAACTTTGTGTATGTGAACGCCACCTTTTGGACTTCCACAGCAAGCAACTCAACGGACGTGGACTGTAGCAGATGGAGTAATGCGCAGGATCAACTGTGCTACAGCTGTAATTCCTGCAAGGCGGGTGTGCTGGCAAACTTGAAGCATAACTGGCGTAAGATCGCTATTATCAATATTGTGGTGCTCATTGCACTGGTTGTGGTTTATTCTGTGGGGTGTTGTGCCTTCAGAAACGATAGGCGTGATAAGAGAAATGGATATGGATATAAGGGACATCCTTGAGCTTCAGCTTCGGCGAGGAGAGGGAAAATTTTGTACTATAAATGACTATTTTTTAATTATTTCTTCTTTTACTCTGCTCTATTGTGGAGGGATTGATATTCATCCTATCGGAGCCGTCCGCCTTCATGTTCATATTGTATGTGCAGCTTTCAATGGTATTTGGCTTTGTATTAATAATATTCAATTTAGGGAGAGATTTTCTCTTGCTTTATCTAAAATTCGCTTATGCGTTATGTCTTTCTATTAGTAAAATATATATTATGAATTAATTGTAATAAAAAAGTCGTACTAGAATCTATATAAAAATATCTTCGAAGCAAAGTTAATTTCTTTTAAATCATTAAAACGGGATTTCAATTGAGAATTTATGGATCTTATAATATTCATCAAAGTTTTGGCCATTATTTTAAGATGTATTTAATGAAGTAATCTTTTGTGTGGAAAAGGTAAAGAAATAAATGTCTTAAGGATAGTGTAATGATGGTATTTTAAGGTTATTTTACAAGTATTTGTAAGAATTTTACTGGTTTAAACTATATGTATGTTAATATGTTAGAGAGTACGTGTTTGTGTATGGGTGCATATGGATGTCAAGGCTTAAATTTGATGGTCAACCTTGCTTTCAAGCAATTTTTTTGTGACGGTCATTTATCTAAAGTTGCCTTTCAAATATTAAAGGTTATCTATTTTAAGAAAAATATATGTAGATTGAAAAAATATATATAAGAATAATTACATAGAAATTTTGACAATTTAACTAAAATTTTTCCTTTCAAGTGATACAATCTTCTTAAAATTTTAATTGTATTTTACAGCGAAAATGACTAAATACAGCCATACAACCATCAAATTTAAGCCCCAATGGATGTTATGTGCTATATGTTCTAGTTGCATGTGGTTGGATTAAACAATTAATAAGTGCTAAATAATAGAATGAAATAAACTTAGAAAAATCTAGTTTTTTTCCTTCAAGAAATTAGGTATTATCTAATTTTAAAATATTTGCATGTAGATTTAAAACATAAAGTAATGAAAATGAAAAAGGAAAGTTGCCATCATATTGGCAAAAAACACTGAAAATCGAAATAGAATGTTTCCATCCAATTGACAAATCAATATTTATCTACCTTTATGTGATAAGTGAGATTTTGGAGGACTTCATATAATATTTTAGAGGCTTTTACAGCAATAGATGAAACTTTTTTTGACTCTACAATTGTTTATAGGCGTGAGATTTGTTTCAAGCTCAAATATCACACTATATCATGCCTATAGGCTAAAAATATATTTCAGTATAATAGTTGAAGGATTTTACAAATAGGATAAATCCTTACCTCTTTTTGGTATGGATGAAGTATAAAATTATTATTGATTATTTGACCATTGAACCAAATATTGTGTAAGTAGAGGGGTATTTTAGTAATAAAAAGTTGTTGAATGATGTTCCAAGATAATTGAAAAAAAAACTTCTATAAAATATTTAAATCAATATCCATTATTAAAAATAATGAATGTAACATAAATTCAAAGGAAACGTAATATACAACTAAACTCCCAACAAACACATAGTATCATGATAAAGAGTGTAAATCCTTTTTTAAGAGGAAAATTTATTAATTTAAAATGGGTAAAGTATTATTGTGTATAACTAACACTTTTTTCATCCAGTGTTTGCTAATGTAGCATAATATGACATAATTTGGAGCATTTAAACACCCACTAAAATATATTTGGTTTGGAAAAGGATTTTTGAAATACTTTTTATTGTTACATTGTCAATGTTTTTCTTGTTCATCTCATTTTATCTACATAAGAAAAAAACATTTCCCAACACATATCCACTCCCATTTGTTATAATATAAATTTATAAATATCCTCATATTACCAACAAATTACTATTTCCAAACCAAAATATTTTGGTAGGTGTTTAAATACTTCACATAGATGTCCATTATGCTATACCAACCAACATAATGAAAACAAGTGCTAGTTATCCACAATAATACTTTACCTTTTTCTATTAACAATTTGTCTCTTAAAATATGGTATATCCATCTATAATTCTATGCATAAACATCACATTATACAACAATATATAATCATAAATCATAAACATGTATGCATCCATAAATTAATATTTATCATGAACCTAAAATTATTGTACAACTATCCCACATATATAGATAATCAAAAAATTACGTTAAGTGTTGTATAGCATAAGATTTAATATGTATATGCCAAAAATACATATAAATCATAATAGTACATAATAAATTGAGCATTATCCCTATTAGCTATAACCTATTGGCCCTAGAAGCACACCTACCTATTAATGGCATTGATAGAGTTACCATGGAAGTGATATATGTTCATAGGATCTTCATCTTACCACCATATTTTCATGTGTCACCAAACAAGAAAAATCACATTTTAGGCATGACTTCTAGTTTTACCTTATGAATTACCACAACTACTATGCACACCTCTTCTCTTGCTTGGCATTACTTCCAGTTATCTTTTATATATCACTAAGGGTGTTATAGTTTTGATGGCCTTTAGCCACTCATCAAATACTTTAAGTGTTTATTGACTATCTACTATCATAATCAACCATGATAGTCATATGGGACTATTAGCATGCCATTTGGAACTCTATTACTCATTAAATCACCATAAAAGAAGGTTGAAAAGTTGTCATAAGGTTTATAGAAGATATCTAAAAGAGGTAATGATGGATATCTTCACAAAAAAAGTGTTTTCAAGAATTTATGACTATCATAATCCACATAATAGTCCATTTTCATCCTCGGACAACCATAGAAACCCATAATATCATCAAAAAACATTATGGTGTAGTCTCTTATGAGCCCTGATAGAAAAAAAACTACCAAAGTATGATGTAGTAGTCAATGGAGCTCATGGCATATAGGAATGTTTCTTCTAGATATACATGTAGATATGGGGTATGTCCATGTTAATATTTGTTGGTTCTAGTCAATTCAATGTTGTTTGGTCATGCCAACCAGGAATACATTCTTGTAAAAAGTGTTAGTTTAGAGTAGTGCAAATATGTTCAAAGAAGAATATTTTTTGTTTCATGTATCATGGGAAAAATTTGACTATAGGTCAACATATTCAAGTGGGAAAGTGAATGCTAGTGAAGGCCTCTATTCATTCCCTAGGGCAGTATTCCATGATACACTATTTTGATGTAGTCTCTTAGGAGCCATGAGAGCAAAAAATTGCCAAACTATCACCAAGTAGTTATTGGAGCTCATGGCTTATAGGAAACTTTTGTTTGTTGTACAAGTGGATATGTAGTCCCTTCATATTGAAATCTCTAAATTCTTTCCAACTCAACATCATTTGACCATTTCAACAACAAACACATTCTTGGAAAAAGTTTCAGTTCAAAGCAGTGCAAATATGGAAAGAAGAATATTTTATGTTTTGTGTGTCATGGGGTAAAGAAGATTTTCTGACATATTTGGTTGGTTGGGTGAATGCTAGGGAAGGCTTATATTCATTCCCTAACATACCTGGTCATTCTATGCTACACTATTTTGATGTAATCTCTTAAGAGCTAGAATTATAAAAAAAATACTAAACTATGACAAATTGGTTCTCAAAATTTGTAGCACTTATGAATTTTATGTGTAAACGTAAAATTGTATGTAGGGCACTCCATAATAGCATGTCTTATATGAAAAGTTACAAAAAGCATCATTTGACTTCAAAAAATATTTTTGGGAGCCATATTTTATGTTTCATACATCATGAGGCAAAACTGGCTACACCAACATGTTTGGTTGGGTAGGTGAATGCTAGGAAAGATCATGTTTTACACACTAGCTATCCCAATCATTTTGGTCTACGCTATCCTAGTCTAGTCTCTTAAGAGTCCTCATGCCAAAAAAAGCCAAAATGTGACAGATTTGTTCTTAAAATCCATGGAACATATGAATGTTCTATCTAAACCTATAGTTGTACATAAGATCCCTCCATAATAATTTATCTTAATTTTTATATCTCCAAACAATTTAATCGTAGCAACAATTTATGAAAACTTGCAAGAAGTGTCATTTACATTCAACTAAAACTCAAGTCAAGAGCCATATTTTATGTTTTTTATGCCATGAGGAAAAATTGACTCACCAAAAATTCCAAGTGGGTGGATGAATGATAGGGAAGGAATTTTTTCACCCTAGTTGTCCTAATCATTCCAAGCTACACTGTTTTGGTGTAGTCTCTTAAGAGCCATAGGTGCAAAAAACTATTAAACTATGATGAATTGATTATTGGAATATGTGGCACCTAAAAATGTTCTATATGAACCTACAATTTTGCATAGGATCTATCCATAATAGCCTCTCTCAAATTTTATATCTCCAAACCATTTGACTATGGTGATGATGTATATAGAGTTACAAAAAGCATTGTTTGTGTCCAACAAAAACTTGTTAGGAGCCATATTTTGTGTTCTTCATCTTGTGGGGCTCAATAAGTTATTCTAACATGTTTAGGTGGGAAGGTGAATTCTAGAGAAGGTCTTTTTTTCACCTCAATTGTCTCAATAATTTTAGGCCCATTAATTTGGTGTAATCTCTTAAGGGCCCTTAGTGCAAAAATCTACCAAATTATTATGGATTGGCTATCAAAATTTGTGGCATGTATGAATATTCCATTTGAATGTACAACTATATTTAGGGTCCCTCCAAAATAAAATCATTTTTATTTTTCCAATCCATTTTATCATGGCAATGACATATGAAAAGTTGTGAAAAAGTGTCATTTATGTTCAACAAAAAATTGTTGTGAGAAATATCTTACATTCTTCATCTGATGGGGCTTAGCTGACTATGCCAACATGTCTGAGTGGGTATATGAACACTAGGAAATGGATTTTATGCAACTTATTTGTTCCATTCATTCTAGGATACATTATTCTAGTGCAATTTCTTAAGAGCCCTAAGTGTAAAAAGTTACCAAACTATGATGGAACAGTTCTTGGAATATTTGGCACCTAAAAATGTTACTTCTAAAACTACAAATTAATTTAGGGTCCCTCCACAATAACCTATCTCAAACTTTTATATTTCCAAGCCATTTGAATGTGTCAATGATGTAGGAAAAGTTGTAAAAAGCGTCATTTGTGTTAAAAAAAAACTTATCGGGAACCATATTTTACATTCTTTGTCTCGTGGGGCTCAACCAACTATGACAACATAATTGGGTGGGTGAGTGAACACTAGGGAAGTCCTTATTTCACAACCCAATTATCCCAATCATTCTACGCTACATTATTTCGATGCAATCTCTTAAAAGCCATAAGTGCAAAATCTTACTAAACTATAATAAACTAGTTCTCATAATTTATGACACTTACAAGTGTTCCTTCTAACCCTACAACTACACATAGGTTCAGACCTCCACAATAACCTCTCTCATATTTTTATATCTACAAGCCATTTGACCTTTATGATGATGTATGACAAGTTGTAAACAATGTCATTTGTACACTCATCAAAAATTTATTGAGAGAACAAGGTATCCATGTCCCTATAGAGTCTAAAATGAAAGAAATGACTAATGGTCTTGGTTATTGTCCCTCGAAAGAAATAAAAAATCCTTCACTCAATGTCAACACTCTTACGAAAGATTATTCCAAGAGAACTTTAACTTTGGTGCATCCTAAACTTATAGATATCTCATCAGATTTACATCAAGTTGATACTTTGTTTACTCATCATAATCAATAACAATAGTTTTTATCCTTGCCATGTAATAGTTGTAAGGTCATAGTATACTCACTATTGCATGTTTTACACTCATTTCAAATAATTTCCTTTTTGTAAGGAGCAACATATCATCATCCATTCTCGTCTCACCCTTGTCCTACACTAAGTGGAGGAAAGGGGTTAGATAGCCTTATCCTCGAGTATGACACTTGTCATTGTCTCTTTTGGCTAGTTGACCACCTTCCATGTCTATATAATCTTAGCAAGCTTTGGATCATATGGATAGCATGCCTTAAGTTGGCTCGCATGTGACATATTGAGTTATCTTTAGTTTCACATTTTGGGGGCAACCCTTTATTCATGATGTATTTTAATTCAGGAACGTATGACTTGGCATAGGGCTTTCTAAATAACCTCTCATGTGTTCTTCTACTTTAAATAAATTACTCACAACAATGGTGTTAGAAAACACTTTAAAGTGGGGGCATGCATCAACACTCATGTTTCATTGTGTGATTTTATTTCTTCAAGTGTGATGCATCCTTTTCTTGGTGGTTTCATTGGGTTTGATTTCCTTTGAGAGTGTGATATTTCTTCATTTTTTCCTCTTTTAGAGACATTATACACAATGTTCCCTAAGAAGATACCTTACATGAACTAAGAAAAATCCCTTTGAGCATGCCTTACACTATGTTGCATTTACAATAATTATTATATGGCCACCTTGCATAACACACCTTGCTTGCCTATGGAGCCATCCTATTTGTTCATGGGTGTCAAGCATAAGAAGTTTTGATTGCCTCATGAATCCTACTATTCATGTTTTGTGGCACCTTATCAAAGTTATCAAGAGGTATAGCTTTGGTTTGGTTAGTATGTGTGCGAGTTGAACTTAGGTGTGACTTTCCCATAACCACTTGCTTGTTTGTGTGAGTGCATACCAGTTGTGTGTGTATGTGTCTCTAGGGGTTCACCTGATGGATGGCTTGAGGTTCCACTAAGACTTGTGAGCATACGTTTGGTTTGCATAGTGGACATCACATTCCACTTATAAATTTTTTTGGACAAACAACTTAGATCTGATCCACATCGCATTGGACAAAAGGTTGGGGCTTATCCACCCTCTTTTTCTTTTTCTTTCTTCTTTATGTCTTTGATATTGTATGTTTATGTATCTTGATGTTGCATATAATACACCTTGTGTGCATCCCTTTGTGCTTATGTTGGTTTGATGTAGGATCTTGGATTATGGGGGCTTGGCTACCTCCTTGATCTTTTTCATTCTATACCATTCACACTGGTACACTTGGACTCCTCTTGAATGTCTACTTTAGTGTGAATTTGAAGTAAGTTTCTCCTCTCACTAGAGTGGGGGCTAAATGTAGTGTAGAAAAAAGGTATCCCCTTTTCACACTTAATTTGGGAATAATTAATATTAAACTAAACCTAATGTTGCCTTGATTTAGTGTTGTAATTTTTTTTACACATTCGCATTAATTTTAGGGCCCTTTTAAACTAAATAGACCTAATTGTTCCTTATTTAGGGTGTTGTAAAGTGTTTTCTTATACTTTCACACTAATCTAGTGATTTATTAATTAATTTGGCTTCTTTATGATCTTATTGGTCCTGTTTTTCATCCACAATCATTGTTAAATGCATTTTTCTATGCATAATCTTGACACTCAACAAATGGAAAATCATAATCCAATGTTTGTGGTCATGTGTTCCAAATCTAGGGATCTAGGACTCATATGCCACCTTGGGTGTATGAGTCCCACCTAGGTCTCGAGACCTTATTTTGAACATTGCATTGAACAAGGAACTTCTTGGAGTTTGTGTCCTACTTTTATGCCACTAGGACTCATATGCCCCAACTCAAGTATGAGTCTCACTTTAACTTGGACCTATTTTGAATTCAATTCTTGGCAGTATTTTATTATCCTAGATTTGATGTCAACTTGTAGTGTTGTAATTTTTGGAAATTAGGCATAAACAAGTATAAATAAAAGGTTATTTCATCATTTCAACATCTAACAACCTAGAATTTCATAATAAATCAAGAGTGCTTTCACACTTGAGAGCATTCAAGATCATTTCTTATGAATTCAAGGGTAGATTTATAGAAGATAATTGCAACAATCAAGAGTCATTTCATCATTTCAAAGACTTAGTGCGCCATGCATGTTGTTGAGCTAATGTTGTGATGTAGCATTGAATATCAATTCAAGATCCCATTCAAGAATTGTTTCTAATCAAGTGCTGTGATCAAGATATACATTCATTGAGGCCATTTCATTCTTGTTTGCAGATCTACAAGGTTTCAAACAAGGTTTTATTGTTTCATCTTATGTTTCATGTTTCATTTCATTCATGATTCATTTCTCATTAAGGTTTGATTACCAAAATGAGGTTTGACCAACGAAAAACCCCATTCCATAACAAACAAACAAAAAAATTCCCTCTCTTTGTATGTTGCAATTTTATAGGTTGAAGAAAAAGTGGATTTGAAGCCTTCAAAAGTACCAAGATTGTAAAGTTGTGAAAGTTGAAAAAGTTGTGATAAGTTGTCAAGGCTCATGGAAACTTAGATCTAGAACAAAATATCCAACTTATTTACATGAAAATAGTAGGAAAGTGATTATTTAATCTATACTCAGAGGCTCACAAACTTTTAGATCAAAAT
>VDFB02016748.1:0-21064 GCA_007258455.2 Sequoia sempervirens | reverse complement strand
ATTTATTATGATGATGATGCTCCACTTTGGTCTTCTGTGGACTGTGTATGGTTGTAGAGCTCTATGATTGCTTTCCTTGATTATGAGTTTGATGATCAAACTATCATGCATTCATTAAGGCATGGTTTAAGAGAATATCATAATGTTGTCATTTCTCTATTTTTACATGCTACTCTTTCATTGTTTATGAGATGGGATCAACCCTTGTGGGAGCCACATTTCACACCACTCATAAGAATATATGTTGACTCGAATGATGATTATACTTGTACCTGCACACCTAAACAAACATGTTAGCAAAATAAATGAAGCTAAAAGCTTCCATTAAACTTCATGTTCCTTGATTGTCGACTTTTTAAGATTTAATCATCTGGTGAATGCGTGATTGGAGATATATTACATTCTTGTTGGTAGTGTAGGAATGAAGGAGGATGTGATTTATCATTGCTCTAACACCATCCTTTTACAATATTGTAGATACATGGAGCTTGGAGTCAGAAGAACCTCAAAGTATTGGAGACACAACAATCTTGAAGGCATTGAGTAAAAACAATTCATCATTACAGGAAATGGTTAATCGCTCCCCTCCTTCATATTTACATTATCTTCAGTAGTGTAGTATTACATCCTACTTTGTATTCATTATTTGATTTAAGAAAATCAAATTAAGTTACTCCCACGGCTTATGTGGGACTTTTGTTTTTACAATATGAATAATACAACATTACTATGCAATTTTAATGATTTCTTCTGTTACAAACTTTTGCATAATCACACTAGAAATTCACAAGTAATCAGATTCTAGATTAGAATGAATACTTTTAGTAGAAATTTTGTACCTTTTAATGAAGAATGCAAATCAGCTCTACCTATTTTCAGCTATGGCTAAAAATAGGTAATAATTTGGTGACCTCTTAGAAGTGTTTTCCTACTAAACACCATAGACTAGTATATATCTTATCCATTGGGCATGGAGTCCATTTTTGGATTTTCCTTGACTTTGAAAAACTTGTAACTCAAGTGCAAAACATACAAACTAAAAGAAACTACTGAATCCATGCTTAAGAAATAGTTTGAAAACAACATGCAACAACTTTACTTTATTGAAATTAAAACAATACTGAAAGGAAACGTGCCATGGGACACTTACTGAAAGCATAGCTGAAATTGAAAAGTAGTCTACTATGTACATCTACAAATGTTGCTCTTTAGTTTGTATGTTGACTAGGCCTACTTTTGAGTTCATCCCACTTGAACACTAAATCACCTTCATTGAAATTCTTGCTGTTGCTTTCTTGTCAATGTTTTCTTCATCTGAGAATGATGAATTTGGATTTTCCTATAAGCCTTTCTTCTAGTTTCTTCCAACTCTGTCAATTGAGCAAGCCTAACTTGCATTGGCTGCTCCTCAAGTAACTCAAGCTCCTTTATGTAACTCAGAGTTGGCAATTCAATTGAAATAGGTAATTTAACTTCTTTTCCATAAACCAAAATATATGGTGAAAATCATGTTGATCGTTTTGGTGTAACTCTATTAGCCCATAGGGCTAACTTGAGTTTTTCATGCCATGACCTTTGATTATCTTCAATATTCTTCTTTATTATCTTAATCAGATTCTTATTTGTTGATTCAACCTTTCCATTACCTTGGGGGTAATAATTAGATGAGGTATTTAGATAAATATTATGCTTTACTGACCAATCTGAAAATATCAAACCAACAAAGGCCAAAGCATTATAAAAAATAATTGAATTAGGTGTAACAAACTTGGAAACTATGTCTTGATAGAATTTCAAAACCAATGTTTCATTTGCATCTCTTAATGTGATTGCTTCAATCCACTTCGTAAAGTAGTATGTGGCAGTCAAAATCCATTTATGACCTGCGCTTGATGGAGGGTTTATTGGACTGATGAATTCAAGTCCCCACTTGCTGAAAGGTTGTTCAACTTGAATTGGATTCAGGGGTAGGGTTGCTAACTTCTATTTTCCTGCAAACAATGAACATTTACTGCACTTTCTCACATAAGCATGAGCATCTTTGAACATATTTGGCCAATAATATCCATCTCTCATTATTTTTAGAGCTATTGTACGTGGTGCAAAGTGACCTCCAGTAGGTTCATCATGGAATTCCTCAAGAATTCTTTCAATCTGATTTGGGTAAACACATCTAAGGAGTACACCATTGAAATATTTTTTATACAAAACACCATTTATTTCTGCATTTAGAATTTCTTGTAATCTATAATACCTTCATTTTGATCTGTCCATACCTTTTGGACAATCTCTAGTATACAAGTAATGAATCATTTGATTGATCCAATCAGCTGAAGTAGTTGGAACAACAGGTCCTTCATTATTAAGGACTATAGCAACTTGTTCACTATTGTTTTCATTGTTTTCTGCAAGCTGCTCGCATAGACCCTTACCTCTAACAAGCTTGATAACCTTTATGTTGATGTCATACTCCATGACTTTGGTTATCCAACTTGCTCTCTTGTCATTAATGTCCTTATTGAGTAGAAAATCTTTGACTATTGGGTGAGCTACTAGCAAATGTATCTTATTATTTGACAGCATATGTCTAAACTTTTTGAGAATTCTCACTATAGTAAGCACATGCTTCTCAACAAATGAATACCTAGTTTCATAATCATGTAAAACTTGACTAAAGAAAGCTATAGGATGCTCCATACCTTCATTATTTTGCTGATAGAGCATTGCAGAAATGGTATTCACTCCCCCAAATGCGTACAGTATGAAATCCTTATCAAAATATGGATTAATAAGAGTAGGGGTTGTTGCAAGTGCCTCTTTAATCTACTCAAAACTTTTCTTTCTTTCTCTTTTCCAGTTGAATTGAATGCTTTTCTTTAGCATGGCTATCAATGGCTGCAATAAAGTTGCAATGTTGGGAATAAATCTCCTCATGAAGTTTATTCTGCCCAGAAAAATCTGCAAACCCTTTTTGTGAGCAGAAAGTGGTAATGCCAGAATGGTTGCAATACACTCTAAGTCAATAGAAATGCGATCCTTAGAAACAATATAACCTAGAAGTTTACCTTCGTGAACAAAAAAGATGATCTTTTTTGGGTTTAAGGAAATCCCATACTCTCTGTGTCTCTCAAAAATATGTCTAAGATGATCAAAGTGTTCATTAGCATTTCATGAGAAAACAATGATATCATCTAAATAAATAAGAAAAAACTTGTTTATCAAACCTTGGAGAGCCACATCCATTACTCTCTGAAAAGTTGCTCCCACATTTGACAATCCAAACGACATATTTCTATAAGCCATAGTACCCCACTTGGTGGTAAAGGCTATTTTGTATTGGTCTTCTTCTTTAACCAATATTTGGTTATAACTTGAATAACCATGCAACAAGGAGAACCTATTTGATCTTGAAACAACCTGTAGTATTTGCTCCATTGAAGGCAGTGGATAGTGATCTTTGAGTGAAGCTCTGTTTAGATCATGAAAATCCACACACAACCTTATCTCTTTGCCTTCTTCCTGACAGGCACCAGATTTGAAACCCAAGAAGTGTGCTTGATTGGAAAGATAATACTACCTTCAATTAGTTTGTTTAACTCTGTCTTCATTAAATGTTCTAGCTTAGGATTTAGTGGCCTTTGTTTCTGTCACACTAGTTTTGAATTGGGCTTTAACTCAATGGTATGTTGAGCTAACTTAGGGTTAAAACCATTAAGATCTCCATATTGCTGGGTGAATATTTCATTAAATTCTTGGAAAAGAAAGATAAAGGCTTGTTGTTCTTCCTTTGTACAAAATTTTCCAAGATTAAGGAGCTTGTCCTTGAATATCTCTATTGATTTGTAATGCTCCTACTTCATTGTGATATTGGATTTATCTCTTCTAACCTAATCATCAGTGTTGAAGATGGATTCAAGGGTCACCAAACCCTTTGGCAGCTTATTAGACTTTAGTTACATGATTTGATCACCATATTGCTAATCAAATTTTCACTGGTTTTCAGAAGAAAACTCTACTTCCTCCATCAAAAAGTGAATTATCTATTCATCACTGTCAAAAATCTACCAACTTACATTATTATCAGGTACCGAAGGTCTGACAACTACCTTCACATATTGATGTACCTCCACATTGTGAATTTCAATTGGAATGTCAAACTATGACCCTATGGTAGCAAGTTTATTAGCTTGCTTATTTTGATTTCTTGGTACTAATTGCAGATTAAATGTGTCAAACTCCTCAATTAAGTCCCAAACACGAAGCTTATACAATTTCAGCAAATCATTCTTTGTTAAATTTAGATTTCTAACCTGATTTGCTATTAATTGAGAATCACCAAACACTTGTAAGCACCTAATTTTCCTTTTCCTGGCCCATTCTAAACCATGTATCAATGCTTCATACTCAACAACATTATTAGAACAACTAAAATAAAATCTAAAAGTTAAATAATACCTATATCCTTCAAGTTATATGAGCACTACCCCTCCACCAACACCTACTTTACTCCTGGATCCATCAAAGTACAGCTTCCAAAGCCAATCAATCTGTTGTTCTAGCTAATTTTCCTCTTTGACTAGATTTGGAATAGTTACATCGGGATCCTGAATCATATAAATTCCCAAACCTACTTCATCCATGAGATTGAACGGATCAATCTCATGATTCTCGGCTACCCACTCATCTAAATTTATGTCAGGTATGCCTTCTATAGGTACAGTGGGGTCGAGGGTCATGTATTGATCCTCTTGATCATGGAAAGCTATGTTTGCATTTATGGGATTTGGTACATAGGGCTCAATATGGTCTTTAGCCTAAGGTTCTGACTTGATTGTGACTTTAGTACCATATCTGGTTCTAAAAAACATGTGTGACCAGTCTGATGACAGATAACCACCTAATTTTGTAGTGAAATCTCTAGATAGGAAAATGGAAAAATATGGTGGGAGATCAATAATATATATCTCTTGTGGAATTTGAATGTTCGGACAGGCATGCAATGTAAGAGGCATATTTTTGATAACTCCTATAGACTTAATGGCTATTCCATCCAATTGAACTACCCCTTTTGACAATGGCTCATACTCAAGTCCTAACTTATCTACCATCTGTTTAGGAATAATTGAGTTGCTTTCTCCACTATCTATCATGCAATTATGCACCATGTTATCACCAATTATCAAGCTAACATAAAAAGGTGGTGGTTTTACCTCTTGAGTTGGCTAATCCTTCTTATGATCTAAACTGTTTGCAAGAAATCTTGGCTGTTCTTTAGTTGTTTTGTCAGAAATTGATATCTTAGCCAGAGCCTCCTGTAGACTTTCTTTTTGCCTAGGAAGTTGTAATGCATCTAGCATGGTGATGCTAACAGTTGACTTTTTCATATGATCTACAATGTTGAAATCTAGAGAACTAACCTTGTGTTGTACTTTTTGAAAAGAAGCCTCCTTCTGCACTTGAAATGATTGAGTTCTTTGTTATTCCTTGATAGGTTCAACTTGTTTTTGCTACTCTTTAGTAGTCTTAGGTTGCTTTATTGGTATAATCTGAACATTATGTGAAAAAGAGGGTTGTGACTACTCTTTATCAGCTACTGAAACTTGATTTTTATGCTGAACAGCTTGCTGTTTACCTTTATTAGCCTATTGTTTGTCACTTTTTGGCTACAATTTGTCAAAAATAGCTTGTTGTTTCAAGTCAATTTCTCTTTTCTCAGATCTTGTATTTGCTGCAATAGAAGTGGCTGATTGATTTTGACCTTGTGCATGATTAAATCGACATAATTTGTTTCCTTGCCAGTTCATCATGGCAACATCCATGTTAGTCTGCTGTGTTTGATCACTATTTTCTTTTACTATATCTTCTGCAACAACATAATTGCTCTATACCATCACAACCTAATTAATTATTTCATTCATGCATGTACCCTGATTGTGAGGCTAATTGCATGGATAACACCGTACACAATCCTACGCCAAGTTGTTCTAAGTAGGTATGAGCTCTTTAGAAGAGTTGGCAACATTCTAATTCTGATTGTATGGTGACTTGGGATTGAAATTCCTTCATTGTCCTGGGTTGTCTTCCTGATACGGTGGTCTGTTACATTGAAAGGGCACTTGGTAAGGCCTGAAATTCTGATTTTGTTGCCTCTTAAGACTCATCAAGCCATTGCTGACTGTCTGCAATATTTTTTTCCATCTCTTGTTGATTACCCTTAAGTTCTTGGAAATCTGAATATGCTAGAAAAGCACCATTTTGAACAACTAGCTAATAGCCTAAGGCTGGTTCAGCTAGAAGTGAAGCAATGGGAGGTAAATTAATGGGCATCATGGGATGAATATTTGGAAATATTGGCATAGAAGGTCTTGGTACAATTTTACCATCCTGTATAAGGTTGTTTTTAGGTCCAATAGCGATGTCATATGTTGTTGGTAATGTTAATCCACCCATTGATTGTATCATTAAGACAATATCACTATTCAAAGATCTAAGGTAATACAAAAAAGCATGATCAGGAGTTGGCCTTACCATTATTGGAATTCTATTCTAGGTCCTTTGAAACCTAAAATTAAAGTCCATCATCTGTTCTTGTGGTGCTCTCTTTATAGTCGTCACCTCCTTGACTAGAGATAGATGATCAGACTTGTCAAAATTTTTTTTGCTCAGCTTGTCACCTAAATCATCCCATGTTGTGATAGTATTGATTGGTAAGCCACAAAACCACTGAATTGCTTTTCCCTTGAATGATGCTGCTAACAACCTCAACGCCACATTCTCCTGAGTCACGTGATGAACTCCACATAGTGAAGCTATGTCTCTGATATGTTCTATTGGCATAGTTTGATCTTCACCAGTAAAAAAGGGAATACTTTTGAGTGTTGCAATTGGTATATCATCGTGCTGAGCTAGATTCAATGGGAAACCCCCACTGAATGGAACAAAAGCATGTTCTTTGGCCATTAGAGCTACTGGTATTATGAGATCCATCACTTGTAAAATTGGTACAGGTGAAACTGATGCTCTGTAACTTGGCAAAGCTGAATGTGAACCTGGCTGCCTTGCTAATGATCTGTCTCTCCTTCTTGATGTGTATACTAATGGTTCTACTTTGAGAACTAGAGAAACTAATTGATTTATTGAAGTCCTACTAGGTGTTCGCTTGGCTATCCTTCCTCTTCTCTTTGGTGAAGACAAATACAAATATTCAAATGGAGAAGAACTTCTTGTCTAAATATTTCTCATAAGCTATTTGCATTTGATTTGCTAGAAATTGAGAACAAAGTCACTAGGTATATGAAACTTTAACCTCTAAAAGGCTGAAGAACTGTTGTATATACTAGAACAACAACTTGAAACTATTAAATTCTTACTCTGAAAAGTGATTCAGAGTCCCACCGGGAGTGCCAAAAACTATTGCCAAATAGATTGCACTTGAATGATTGAATGACTAAAGTCAACAATCTATTGAAACATGGGAACTATCTTCAGGTTGTGGGTATTTCTATGGTGAAGATAGACCTCTGCATTCTAGGTTGGTTCCTATATGATTCTCAAATTGATAACTGGGTAAGTTGTGTTGTAAAATGGGTAGAAGTATGTAATAGATGCACGTAAAACTATAAATTGATGGTGATACACCTATTTGATAAAGACCTGCAACCATGATTCACAATGCACTTCAGAAAAACTATCCACATAAGTCAATTCGACAATTTGACCACAAAAATGATTCTAAGGAAGACTTGAATAAACCATTTTTGAAGGAAAACAAAGTTTTCTCAGCAAAGAAGAATAGATTATTCTGTTACAAAACCCTAGACCTATGATTTTCACTATTTTGAATGCATGCAAATATAAATGAGACAATAATTTTAAAGGTTTTGATATTAAACATAGTAAAATTTCATCAAATAATTCATAACAGCATCATAATGACAATCATTCATAACATCATCATAATGACAAGGAAAACTTTTGAATTCATTGAAATCAAAGGAATCTTTGCAAAATGACATAAATTGAACTTGTAAACCTGCTGTTGTATTAATATAAAAATTGAAAACTAAGTTACATGTGATATTTCTCTTTGCAAAATGCAAAGGTTGAAAAACAAGAACTAGAGGAAAAACCACTAACTTTTTCCAATATATACAAAATAGGCATGTACAAAGCAACCAAAAATGGAACAGAATGAGAACTAAAGTGAAAAACATCTCCAATGTGAAATTTGAGCAAAAGAGAAAATCTTGATAAAAATAGCCCAAACTCATGCAAAAATGAGTGAACTCAGGTTCAAAATAGCTGTCAACCCATAACTGATCCATGGAGCACTCAAATTGAATTGAAAATTCCTCAAAAAGTGGCATAAACATGCAAAACTATCTCCTTTTTATCAATTCACCCATGATGATTGGAACTTTGAAAGGCATCCAAGATCCTCAACTCCACATGCACATGAGTGAATTTTTTTTAATATTTTTTCTGCTTTTACGATAGTTGGTCTGAAAAATTTACAATTAAAAAAATAAAAAAGGGGAAAAACTCTCCTCCATGTGCTTTATATTTGGCACTTAACATATATTCTTTGACCTTAGCTCTAAGTGCATATGGGAAAGGCTGACCACATCTTCATTAGGCTCATTGACTTAAAAGTCATGGCCATGGTGACAATTAAAGAGCATAATGATTCATTAAAATCATTAATAAAAAACAAATATCAATTACGTCAATTTAGGGTAGACAAAAATCAAACCCTAATCATTCACTATCATTCTTCATTTCACACTTTGGAGAAAACCTACTGTGCCACCATCATGGAGTAGGGTTCGAGCTCGAAACCTCACATTTGAACTGTATCTAATGATCCTTTTCTGAGTTTTTGAAGGAGAAAAATGAAAAGGTGAGTATTTTCATGGCAATACTGAATATTTAGCTTCATTTTGAGTATATTTTAGTATTTTTAGCCATGGATTTCACCATTTCCTGATGCATTTCTTTGTATTGCTCTTCTTTGTATCTTTTTTGATCTTCTTGGCTACCATGGAGGATCTTTGTTTTGATCTTATGAGAAAGAAAGTTTGAGAAAGCCATGGTTTATGAATTTTCTTCACCTCAAGAACTCTGGTAAGCTTTATTCCTTATATTTCTCTGTCAAACTAAAGCTTTATAAAAAGAAATTCTGAAAAGGATGATCTTTTTTCTCAAAAATAATAAAGACCCATTGCAGGCCATGCCAATACATGCTCATGCTGGGTATTTTCTTTAAATTTTTTGGGCTTTTCATTGCTTTGCTAGCCATGGTCATGACTTTGTTTGTTTTCCCTTTTCACATCTCCTCCTAGAAAACACAAACTCTTAAATATCTCAGAGCCACGAGCTTTCTAAGAGCACTAAAAAAGGTTTTGTTTATGCTTATGGCAATGAATCGACCTCTTCTTTCATTACACTCAAAACCCCTCTTGAATCTGGGTTTGTTCAAAGTTTGTATTTACTAAAAATTTCTTCAATATGGTCACCACTCTTGACCTTTGCTAAGCTTATATTCTGGAAACCCTCCTATATTTGGGCTTAAAACCATGTAAAGTTTATAGACCGCAGCTTGTATGGGATATTTTACTCTATTTTTTGTAAAGAAAATAGAGTAAATCTTTCTCATTTTGTCTTTGAGTCCCCTTCAAGATTCATTTACCATGGTCACATCCATCATTTGATTTGCATGAGAAATCTAGGTTTATTTTTTTTAAACCCCTCCATGGAATTTTTTGGGTATTTGAATAACTCAAAAAATGAAGATTTAATTGTGAGGATTTTACCTTTTGAAACAGGCCGCAGGATTCTTTAATTTATTTACTCTTTAATGATGCATTTACTAAGGAAAATTCTTACAAATCTTTCCCTTTCCTGTATTCCTCTTCACATCTCCTCCTAGTAACTTCATAAGAGGCCATAGCTTTCTTCTGTTTTGAAATTTCTGGAAAAATTTGGAAATAACACCACTAAAAATATGTACCTTAAATTTGTTTTCCTTAAAAATAAAGAGGAAAGCATAATAATCTAGACTTTAGGCCATGACTTGTCTTTATTCTTTTCGCATTTTTGGAGAAATGAAATCTGGGTTTTCAGTTATTCCTTTCTTATCCTTCTTTCATGTTGCACAATTTGAATTTCATATAAGAAGCCAACAATTACTAATGAAAAAAATCTACTATACTCCATATCACTGCATGTAGATTTTTCTGTTAACTTGAAGACATAATGATTGTCACCAATGTACAAGCTATCCTACTTACATGGTTATCATGATTTTTCTTACTTTGTCAGCATTTTTTGCTTTATGCTTCTGTGGGAACTTCTCAACTTTATGTTTCTCAGCAAAATATTGAATGGAGCTCCTTTTTTGTAGATTTCTCTACTTTTATATAAAAGAAAATAAGAAAGCTTTTATTTTGCTGTGAATGATAAACTCCTTATGTTGCTCCTCTAGCTTGTGCAAAGGATGATGAAAGAACTCTCCTTCTTTTGATATATTCTCTCTTTTGAATGACATTGCAACTTTTATGCTTTAAAGATTGTACAATGCCTTATTATCTTTGTTAGTCACTATCCTATACTCCATGGAGGAATGCCACCCTAACATTTGGAACATCACTATCCACAGTTGCTAACTATTTTTTATTCATGATTTCTTGAGCTTTGTAAGGGTGCTTTGAATTTATAAAGAGTTTGAATGATGAGAAAACCGATAATTTGTTCAATTCTATTTCCATCATAATGAATTAAAGGCTACTTGATCAATTATTCATTTGTGAAGATGGTTTGTGATATTCCTTTCCTTGCATTTCTGACTATTTATTATGATGATGATGCTCCACTTTGTTCTTCTATGGACTATGTATAGTTGTAGAGCTCTATGATTGCTTTGCTTGATTATGAGTTTGATGATCAAACTTTCATGCATTCATTAAGGCATGATTTAAAAGAATATAATAATGTTGTCATTGCTCTATTTTTACATGCTGCTCTTTCATTGTTTATGAGCTAGGCTCAACCCTTGTGGGAGACACATTTCACACCACTCATAAGCATATATGTTGACTAGAATGATGATTATACCTATACCTACACACTTAAAAAAACATGTTAGCAAAATAAATGAAGTTGAAAGCTTCCATTAAACTTTGCATTCCTTGATTGTTAGCCTTTTAAGATTTAATCATCTGGTGAATGCCTAATTGGAGATATATTACATTCCTATTGGTAGTGTAGGCATGGAGTAGGATGTGATTTATCATTGCTCTAACACCATCCTTTTACAATCTTGTAGATACATGGAGCTTGGAGTCAGAAGAACATCAAAGTATTGGAGACACAACAATCTTGAAGGAATTGAGTAAAAATGATTCATCATTACATTCTTGTGGACTGTGTATAGTTGTAGAGCTCTATGATTGCTTTCCTTGATTATGAGTTTGATGATCAAACTATCATGCAATCACATAATGTGACTTTAAGAGAATATCATAATGTTGTCATTAACCTGTATTTTTGATGCTCCTTTTATTTCATTGTTTATGAGCTGGGCTCAACCCTTGTGGGAGCCACATTTCACACCACTCATAAGCATATCTGTTGATTGGAATGATGATTATACCTATACTGCACACTTAAACAAACATGTTAGCAAAAAAATGAAGTCAAAGCTTCCATTAAACTTGCATTTTTCTTTTTTTCAGCCTTTAAGATTTATTCATTTGCGAATTCCCTGATCTATACTCATAGTAGGAATGAAGTAGGATGTGATTTATCATTGCTCTCTAACACCATCCTTTTACAATCTTGTAGATACATGGAGCTTGGAGTCAGAAGAACATCAAAGTATTGGAGACACAACAATCTTGAAGGAATTGAGTAAAAATGATTCATCATTACAGGCAATGATGAATCGCTCCCCTCCTTCATATTTACATTATCTTCAGTAGTGTAGTATTACATCCTACTTTGTATTCATTATTTGATTTAAGAAAATAAAATTAAGTTACTCCCACGGCTTGTGTGGGACTTTGATTTTTACAATATGAATAATATAGCATTACTATGAAATTTTAATGATTTCTTCTATTACAAAATTTTGCATTATCACACTGGAAATTCACAAGTAATCAGATTTTGGATTAGAATGAATATTTTTAGCATAAATTTTGTACCTTTTAATGAAGAATTCAAATCAGCTCTACCTGTTTTCAGTTGTGGCTAAAAATAGGTAACAATAACTTGAAACAACATTTTGATACAAATATGTATAACCCTTTCTGAAACAACATAATGATATTTATATACAACTTGAAGCAACATTATGGTATAAAAGTTTATAACCATTTCTAAAACAACATTATGATATTTATATATAACTTGAAACAATAGTATGATACAAATATTTATAACCCTTTTTGAAGGAACATAATGATATTTATATATAACTTGTGACAATAGTATGATACAAATATTTGTAACCCTTTCTGAATTAATATTATGAAATTATATATATCTTGAAACAACAATATGATATAAATATGTATAACCCTTTACCCTTTTTTGAAACAACATTATGATATAAATTGAAATAGCATTATCATACATGTAAAAGTCATTGTAATCGAAGATCAAACAAACCATACATATTTGTATCATATGATTGTCTGAAGTTATATATAACTATCATAATGTTGTTTAAAGTTATATAGAAATATCATTATGTTGTTTCACAAAGGGTTTTACATTACTATCATTTGAGGGTATCATATAGTTGACTGTTAAGGGTTTCATGCACCTATCTTTTGGTTGACTGTGTGTATGTGTAAACTAAGGATGATAGTTAGAATGATACATATGTATGCAACCGTTTCTAAAAAAATCATGATCCATATGAACAATAAACTTACAATATATAAACTATAAATTTAGTTCATTTTAATGTAAATGAACAAGGCTATATGAAACATTAATTTCTTTATCTCATATATATATATATATAGCATTTGAGGGTATCATATACTTGATTGTGAATGGTTTTATGTACCTATATTTTGGCCAACTATGTGAAAGTATATAGTAAGGATGATACATGGAATGATACATATGTATGGAAATGTTTTTGAAGAAAATCATGATACATACAAATAATAATCAAAATATGCATACAAAATATTCCAACAACTTTGAAATATACATACCATTGAAGTTACAACAAGTGTTTGAAGAAGTTTGGAAGAGCTCTCTTCAATTACTCTCGAGTAGGTGTCTTAAATAGAAACTCAAAAAAATTGAATTATGAAATAGGTAGCTTGCAACACACTTTCTGGTCTCTTGTATAAATAATGGTTAATTGGCTTGTATAAATTTGAAAAGATAGGTGCAAGTGGAGATTTTTGAATTATTAGAGGTAAATTGAGGTTGCATTCATGGAATTAATGGTAGAAGTGATACAAATTGGGTTATGAATGGTACATATAAATTTGATTTGAGAGGTTGGAAATTTTGGTTGGCAATATTATTTATAGTGTGATTTGAAAATTGTGTTTTTAAAAATTTGAAATTATTTATGTTTTAATATTTTGTTAGGATTAATTAAATATCATGTATATTTGTGAAATATTGTTGAAATAATTAGTCATTATACTGTAAAATTGTATTGTATAGTGAGCCTAAGAGTTGGTTTTCAATTTTTGCAGGCAAGTCTCTAGAAAGACTAGTATAGTTGGACATGGTGGAACAAAAGTTTGTCAATCAAGGATGAACAATGGAACATTTTTATTTGTAATATGTTCAAATGTGTTTCCAAGTTGTTCAACTATCAAAGCTATGATGATTGCAATGTAAATGGGTTTTGTACATGTCAACTCGGTTTTAATGTATTAGTGCATATATTATGCAAATAAATATATTTATTTGGATTCACCTAATTTTGGAAAGGTGGCAAATATTTACTTTATCATTGATAGGAAATTTTTTATATTTAACATGTACCTATAATATCATGTTAATATAACTATTTGTAAAAAAAATGGGTCTTATATTATTATTAAGTGGGGCCCAGTTTGTTAGCTCCTATCTCCATGATAGGAGCCCACTCCACCATTAGGCTCTCTCCCTTAATACTTATTGTTCATTTATATAGTAGTACCAAGTGTTACCAAAAGATTGTAATTTATCAAAATTTGGACTAAAAGGCTATATTTTCACCAAAAATTCACTACAAAAATCAATGCCAATAGATTTTTCCTAAAAAACCACTACTTATTACACATGTCACGATATTTCCAAACCCACAAAAGTAGAAAGAAAAAAAAGGGGTAGACAAGAAAAAACAAAAAAGAGGTTTTTAAATATTTAAAATGTGATTCACAAAGGAAAAGTGGTAGATTCATTATAGTAGCAATGAAAAACATCATGAAATTCATGGTGGGTTTGGGTAGGTTCATCCCTAATGAACCCACAAAGCTTTTCCAAAACCCTAGATAGACTCCCTTGTGAACCCAACCTAGATCCATATCCAAGTCAAATTGGACCCAAATCTACAAGTCTAGGGGATCAAGTCAGTAACATCTAGTTTATTTACTATTATTTGGTGACTTTTTTGAAGCCAAGATACCTCATAAGGATTTGGATGTGTTATCCTCTTCAAACCTAGTTTTTCAACCATCTCATTCAACACTAGATTATATGTGATACCATTATCAATGATAACTTTAAAACATTTTCCTTTTGAATTGCAAATAATTCTGAAAAGACTCTTTTGCTGCAAGGGTTTGTCAACCTTTGTATATTTCAAGAACACTCTCTTCATCATAAGAGTTTCTTGATAATCCATTTCTTCAATTTGATTAGGGGATTTAGCGAAATCTTCATAAGCTTGTACAACATGAGTGTTTCCCTTATTCCTCCTCTTACCATCATCTTGTGTTTGGGGATATTCAAAAGCCCTATGACCATTTTGACCACATCTAAAAATGTACCACCAAATGATCTACCCCTTCCTCTGACATAGTCTACTCTTCCTCTTGGTGAATATGCTCCCTACCTAGAGGGATGGTTTTGGTATTGTGAAGTATTGGGTTTAGTTAGGATCGAGTACATGAAACCATAAGGCATATTAATATGCCTCATCCATAATACCCAACTAAATTAGGATTAACTCATCTTGGAGCAGAAATCTTAGCTTGTCGAGATATGTAGCAACTACTTTCTCCTCTTTGTCTTGCATATTTGATTTTATTTCTAAGCAATTTTTTCCATGTACTCTTGTATAGACAATTCCTTCCATTTCAAGTTTTGAAATTGTTCAGAAAAACTTTGTCAGTGGTTTAAGGGAAAAAAATTTTCCTTAAGGTGATTCACATCTGAGGCCATAAACTTACTTTCTCCTTCCCTTTTCTTCTCTATGATTGTTGAATGTTGTGCCACTATAGGGAAACATGTGACTTAATTTTAGTTATAGAGAACTTGACCCTCCTAGGATCATCTTCCCACAAATTTTCCATATCAAAGTGACTCTCAAGCTCTTTCACCCAACCTACAAAGAGATCTAGATTTAATTCCCCTACAAAACTTGATACATCTAGGGTGACCTTTTTCCTTGCTTGGTTAGAGCTTGCATTATTTTCTCCATAAGGTCTTGAGTCCCAATTGGAGTTCCCCATAGTTTTACATAATTAAATTCTCCATGTGGAAGTCTAGCCTTCAAAGCCTCTAATATCCTCAAAAATTCATCCTGGTCTATCCTTCATCCCCTTTTGCATCTTTTGACCCCAACAAAATTAAACCTCCTATTAGCCATATTTATTTCACTCCTTTTTCTCTTAGTCACTCTTTAACGTCTACATTGGTTAGTCAAAGGAGTTTCTTCAGCCCAATATACTCATCTAGATGATGGTTGCATTTTAAATGAGGTGGTTATTTCCATTCTCTAGTTTTTGATGATGTTATTCTTCTCTCATTCAACCAATGGACTACAATGGAAACTTGATTCCATTGCTTGCTTCTATGAACTTTTCCAACTTGTGGTCAACATTAGTAAAACTAAGGTCATGCCTTTCAACATCTCCAAGCATATTCTTTCCAAATTCCAATTCTTTTACAAGGGGGAACTTTGGAAATCACATCTACTTACACATACTTCAAGATCCAATTTTTTGGTCCCTCCTTCAACATGAATTCTATCCCACATTCACATCTTTAAAAGGGATATGCCTTTCTCTATATTGAAGTGTTAATGTTCCTAGATCCACTTCCAAGATATTCCTTCAAAGGTATATCTTTTTGATACCATCATCAAGCCCACATTATATAGCTTTAAGGTTGGGGGGTCTTGGTTGGGATCCATTGACTAGGGTCATATTGAGAGGATCAAAAATCTCATGCTACAACATATTATTAAGTGCAAGTGTACTATTCATCAACACATTGATTAGGTTAAGTTTGTTTCCCAGCCATTGCATATTGGGACTATCTTCTAGCTTACTTTCTACATACGTAGACTCAAATCCATGGGATATTTTTCTTCTCATTGTGTCAAATATTTGTAATTTTCTATTCATTATTCTAAGAGGATTACTTAATTGGGCTCAATTTTATGCTCTCATTGTTGGTACTCTGAGACTTGCTTGCTCCTTTCCATCTCTATTGATATATTACTTGCTTTCATGTATTCATTGGATGCTCCTCCTTGGCTCCTTCCTTTGAAGAAAACCATCACCAACACCCCTAGAATAGACATCTACAAGCAACGCATCCAAATCACTTGGAGCTCCCATCTTATGCCTTTCAACCTGAAGATTTCTTTCTACATTGAGAATTTTCTATAGGGGGATTATGGTACATTATACCATCCTCATTATATCCAATTTCATTGGTCATATGGATTGAGATTTCCATTAACCAAGGAGTGTGTGTTACCACCACCTACAAGTCGAGACAAACCACCATATTCCTCACCTTAACTAGATCTACCATATTTTCTCCCTTTGGGAGGTGGAAAACGATGAGAGTTTCATCCTTAGATGCCCCATTTACTATGAAATATAGAGATATTAGGGCCTCTACAAGGACTTAGGAAAAAATCAATCTCCTTTCTTTAACAATCTAGACTAGCAGTGTTTTGCTTTGTATCTTTAGGAGGAAATCACCTTTTGGCATAGATCCTTACATGAGGTCTCTTGAAAATCTAGGGGCCCCATGTTGATCACCTCCTCCTTCCAAAACATCTATAAGACTAACAACTCTAAATGGTCTTTGGATATTGCTACTTCTATTATAGATGTAGATAGACCTATGAGGCAGTGTCTCTCATAGTTTTTGCCTCAACATCTTCCTCCTTAGCATCATAGTTTTGTTTCTTCTTGACAGTGTAGTTCAAATTCTTCTTGTTGGCATGGATCTACTCCTCTCTAGCCATCCTCCAACCATAGGGGAAAATGCATATTACAATTTTGTTTACTAATATAAGGGTTGTTTTAGCTTTGAATGTTAAATGTGATCCTAGGGGGAGATACCTTGCTTGACCCTTCTGGCCCTCAATAATCCTTGATGAACATTATTAAATCTTGTATTAGTCCCTTCATAATGATGATGGCACTAAAGACATCACTATTTCTAGTCTATATAGTGATACTTGATGATCTCCAAATTTCCTCAATGTTTTCTCTTTGGGGTTCTTGTCCCCTCTTCTTAGCTACATGTACTAGTTTCTTAACCAATTGTGTTGGTTTTTGCTTATTGTTTAATATTTCTTTTCTTTTGTTCTTCCCCTTTTTGGGGGCCTTTATAGATTTCTATTCCTAGAACTTTCTATTGTAAATTGCTATCCTCTTGAGTCCCATTGAACTTCTTTGGCCATCCATGGACATTAATATAATTTATTTCTTTCTATCAATCTACACAAGATGATGAATAAATCACTATATCCTCTATCTAATGTTTTCTCAATAGAGATAAGGTTGGCCTCTATATGAACCTTCAATTGTCTACCCAACTATCTTGTTGGAGAACTAATTTCTATTTCTTCTCTCTTTTGCTTCCCAATGTTGCAACTTGGCTCTAATACCATCTGATGAAAAACTAGGGGGAGTGCACCAACTAAATAGGTAACCAACCTAGACAACCTTGAACAAAATATCTAGTACTACAGTTCCAAACAAATAAAAAGGACAAGAAAACTGAACTATAAAGCCATTATTCACATACACTTCTCCTAAGCCTCATGATAAGAAAAGTTCTTAAATAATTATTGAAAGATATATTAGCATGAGACTATAAACACCATGCACATGCAAAAATAACTAATATTTGACCTTTACAATAGTAGTAGATTTATTACTAATAAATGATCAGCTTTGAATAGGGCTAAACATCTATTCTATAGACCTTTTGATTAAAAATTATGATATTTGTATTGAACCTTACTGACTTTTACTCCTAACAAAATTAATACAAAAAAAAGGAAATTAAGCTTCCCCTATTTTTGACCCCATCTTTTGTCTTCATGTTGTTACTTTTTCTTACATAGTCCCTTGTATTCCCTTCCTTGAATGTGATTTATTAATTAGTAATTCTCATAGCTACTCCTCATCACCCCCTCATTGTAATCAAGTTTTTTATGTGAAAATTGGTGCAATTTGGAGTTCACAAAGACCAAATCCTCAACTTCTTTTGTAACCAATCAACTACACTTAACTAAGGGATCTAGGAGCAATGCTTCTCATGGGGGTTTGGAGCCAATTCCCCCAATGAGATCAAGGGATAGAGCCCCTTCCACCAAGCCCAAATTAAGGCCTTTGAAACCACTCAAACCTTCATAGTGCATATCATTTTGTCAATTTTATCACTTAAGGGAAAAAATAAGTATTTGATACTTTTGTTTATATAAATATTTTCAAAAATAATTTTTATGTTTTTTCTTGTGGAAAACCCTTGGGTCACCCTAGGTTTACCTAGGGTTCCATTTGGGCACCCCAACAAGAACCTTTACAAATTGATGGTGATCCTGATTGTCTTTCATTGGCGACAAATTTATTAGACGATGATTGGGGATTGTTTGATTTCACACCTACATTCACGGGGGAGTACAAGATTAAACCATCAAAACTAGAAAAAAGAAAAAGAAGCTACAATGATATCAACACAATATATCATTGAGTCATCAAAAGCATTAAAATCTACAACTTCTAGCAATGAGAAAAACACAAATTACACATCCACATATGATGAAATTGATTATGAGAAACCACCTTCTTCGAAAAAAATGGAAACCATTTATGGAAGAGGTTATGAACTTTTGAAACAATTTGGTTATAATGGAAAAGGATGTGGTGTAAAATAAAAAGGTATTTGTATCCCCATAGAGCCCAACACACAAGAAATAAGAGGTCTTGGCTATTATCCTTTACAAATAACGAAATTTCACTTAATCATGACAAATAGAATTCACTACCATGCATGGAGGTATAAACTTGGCTTTATGAAATCATATTTTATCTTGTAAGGAGTAGCTTCAACTCACCTTTTTCCCCATCCTTGGGGGGCAAGGGGTTAGGTAGCCTTGTGTTATGTGCATTCCTTCTAGCAAGGGATTCCTTTCTATCTCCTTAAAACATTAGTGTAGCAAGTACACTAACATTTTAAGGGTGGCATATAGTCCCCGACTCATTCTTTGTATAAGAAATGGTCCCTTTTTAGCGATGATAGCATACATCTCCTAGGAAGCATGAAATTGTTAATCAAATTGTGGCCTTCTTGATCTATGTGAGTGTCTCTTTGGTGGTGATATTGGGCTTGATGTTCTCTAAGTGTAAAAGCACAAACTTGTGTCACACATTATAAAGGATTCGACCAACAACAAATTTTTTTTGAACTTCGACCACATAAAAGTGGTCTTTATGTTTTGAATGGTCTTTATGTTTTGAATTTCAAAATGGTATAAACTAATGAAATGTAGAACTTTTATGAGGTTTATTCCTGTAATTTTTTTTTTTAAAATGTTTTCATTATGTTTTATCAATTTAAGGAAAATTTGGAATGCTGAAAAAAATTTCGTAAAAAGTGACTTTACCTGCCATCGGAAGAAACAAATTGAAAAAAAAAAATTCATTTCTCCTTTTCTCCAAATAGGTAACTTCAATATCTTGTGCAAGGAAAAAAAATCACATTTTTGATGTATATTTTTCTTGTAATAATATTTTTAATGTCAAACATGACAAATTGGATAGTTTTCACAAAGTCATTAACTATTTTCAATTTTTTAAATCATTTTAAAATGTAATACTCTTGTTACTATTTAGATTTGTTTGAGTTTCTATGCTTTGTTTTGATACATTGATACTGTGATGATACTATTATTGCTTGGTTTGGTGGTTTGATTTGTAGACTGTTTGGTGATTATTCTTATACATTTGAGGACATGATATTTCTTATGATATTGCGGTTTGGTGATATTAGTTTGATCTCAGTAACATTGCGATGCATTAATTTAGTAAATTATGTATGATATAATCTATTAGTTTAGAAGTGTTATCTCATCATTTATATTATAATTGTTAGATTAGATGTGATGAAAGGACAGTGTAGCATCACTCATTCACAAGTGCCTTGCTACGCTGTAATTCCTTCTCACAATGTAATGATTTGATTTGATTTATATATGTACATGTATACAACTTCATTTGGATGCAGGGATTGCAGGTACAGAGTCTCGATTTCACCTGCTTCGACAAGACAAGGTGAGCATCAATAACCCAACAATATAATGTTGAAACAGAGATGACTAGGAAGTCACCCCATCCCATGTTGTCAAACCGTCCCGATTGAATGGTATTGTGTGTCGTTGGTTGTTACTTTAGTAATTTATGACTGTGTTTTGTGTAGTGTCTTGTTCGTATGTATTTTACTTTGGTATTTTATAAGTTGTGATTTATTTAATTAAATGGTGGTAATAATTGTTTATTATAATATTAGATTAATTTGTGTTTAAATATTTAAAGTCATGTGTTTTAGTTAAAATGTTAATTAAATATTG
>VDFB02016747.1:0-13066 GCA_007258455.2 Sequoia sempervirens | reverse complement strand
CAAACCTAATGAAAGCACAAAAGAACATTGATGTACACACTTTCCAACAAGAAGATAACACACAGATGAAGCAACATGCTTCATTATGCATGAGAACACATCTCAGGTTCCTTTAGATACATCTGTAGCAAGTGTAACAACCTTCAAACATAAAAATCCTTCCATCATTCCTTCTAGACTAGATGCAACCACATGCAACTCTGAAACTTAACTTTCAGATCACCAAACCACAAGTATCTTTTCCAGAACCTAGAGAACACCATTATAATACATATTACAAATCTGCAAGATCTGAAATAAAATAATGGAGGACTGCAAAGTAGAAACATTTCTCCTAGTCCATAGAAAACCAACTCTGCCAGAATGGTTCACAAACCAATGAACCCAACTTTCACATTCCATCAAACTAGAAGCTACAAATCAAGCGATATCACCATCATATCACCATCAAAAAACCTTCAAATCTACACAAGCATAGGATCAACATAGGAGAAACGCAGAGCACATAATGGAGCACATTCTAAACCCATACATAACTCTGACTTAACTCTTTATTAATTTTCCTAAAATCACTTGAAACCCATCAATTTAGCACACATCTACAACATCATAAAGATAGCTCCATGTACAAAATCTCAACAACATATCAACCACACATGCATAATTTGTAACATAATCGAATCAGATTGACATCAATGACAATGATTAATGACAACATCTACTAAACTTGGTCATACTTGCAAATAACTCTTTCCCATGTCCAAAGAACCTAACAAAGCAAAGAAGATAAATAAATGGAAGCAAGGTTGAAAAAAGGTAGAGTATGGCTAAATTGGTGAAAGTGTGTGTAATCGACCTTTAATGAGGTCATTTGGTACATATGATCCAAATTATTAGTAAGTACACCTTTGAATTTATGTTTGTTAAATGCAAAAAATTTAAACAAATTCATTGTTATAGTAGGAAATTAGAAATTTATTCCAGTCAATTCAAGGATAAACCTACTATAATTTGCACCAAAACAAAAATGGAAATAGTATAATTGAACTCATAATATATTGTTTTATTAGGGTTAGTCATTTATTAGGTTATATTTTTGGTTAGTTATAGTTAGTTTGAATTTTGTAGAATTTTTTTTGTTCTTGTTTTTGTTTTTTTTTTATTTCTTTTCTTTTTTGTTTGGCCCTTTGTATCAATAAATTTCTACTTATCATACACATGAGATAATTCTAAAACATTTCATACAACATTATGCTATGAAATGAAATGATAAAGCCACATAGTAAATAAATGCTTTAAAAATGTCCTCAAAATTTGCATATGTGTGTGTGTGTGTGTGTGTGTGTATCATATATATACATGGAAGCATCAAATTATTTCTATAAAAGAGGACCAAAATAAAAACAAAAAGGTAAGGGTTTCGGATGCAAATAGGAGCAGCCATTTAGTCAATTTGGGACACCTCATCTATCAAGATTCAAATAACCTATGCATGAAATTTCCCAAATGAACTCAGCCATACTCTGGAGGTCACTAAAATTGCCAGTGGAACTACTCCCCGTGGTTCTAAGGTCCGTTGAATACTCATCCATGGAAGGGATTCCAGTTCTTGATGTAACAAATAGAAAAGTATCCAGATTGTCAAAATATTTAGGTCACACTATCCAATTCGTAGCTGAGTGAACATCTTCAATAGGAAGCCCAATGTCCACGAGGGATGCTACAAAGCTATAAGCCAAGTCATTATAAAACTATTAGTAAGCTCTAGATTCCACATATTGTTCCCCAAGGACTAAGCACAAATTTGGCATAGTAAAACTAGTATTTTGAATGAAGAAAACCTTTTCAAGCCTTTGAGTTGTGACACGATCCAAGAAAAAAATTTGGTGGTGAGAACAGGTTAAGCAAATTGGAGTATCCATGGCCTGGAAGCAAGCAAGCACTAGGAGAGAAGAAAATGCAAAATGATAAAAAGAAGGCAAAGCAAAAGTGTGAAGAATTCGAGAGAAGTGTATAATTTATAGAAAACCCTGAAGAAGTTATGATACATAGTTACTTGGATCGAAGTCTTGGAAATAGTAAGGTGGCAACCAGATGAGTTTCTCTAGAGCAGAAAGTTAAATAAAATTAATTTTTTTACACAATTGATGAAAATTTGCTTCAAATTCAACCAGTATGAAGATTATGAATCAAGCAAGTTAAAGATTTGAAAATTAATGGTGGTCATTTCATTGTATTTTTATTAATTGATATTAATCACGAAGGTGTTTATGTGTGCAAAGCAGAAAGGAAAATGAATCCAATAATGTAGCACATGCCATCACCTGGAAATTTGAAAGAAATGATACATGTGTATTAAGGCATGTGAATTTAATGTAGAATAGTGTGATCATGTTTAAGTGTCATCATGACATTCTTGATCCATTAAAGTGGTGTAACACCATCAAATTGGAATTGTTAGACAAGTATTTAGTAGTTGCAATAAAATTTGATCAAAAGGGTGGTAATTAATGGGTCTAAATTTAGATTTAAATTTGGTGATTAAGTTGTTTGCTGCTAAATTTTAATTTATACATATCTTCTAACATATAGCGAGTTGTAGTTAGCTAGGATTTGGCATAAAAGTGGTAAAGTTTAGCTAGAAATACACACCAATAGGGAATTATTAAATGAGTTTTTTCAAATTAGTGAAACGATGAAGAGATTTGTATTGAATGAAAAATTGAAAGGTAACCTTCTCTACCACTATAATCGCCATACTAATAGTGGGCTTCATTGCTGGCAAGTTGAAATGAGCTATCAACCAAATATCCAAAGCTATACATAAAAAAATCAACTCTTTAGGCTATCCAAATATCTCTATCGGGGCTAGAGATGCCTGGCTAGTAGTAGAACTATGTTTTGGGGAATTACAAAGATAATTGTTGCAAGAATGGAAGAAGAATGAAGTGTTGTAATTGATTTCAACCAGTCAGCTGGTTATGTACTAGTTGTTGTTGATTGTACATGTTAAGGATATTGAGAAAATTGTATTAAAAGAAGGTTGTTGGTTCTGGTGCTCATGAAATATGTTTTGTTGTGTGTTGTTTGAGGTCCAAAAGAATTGGTGTTGGTCCAAAATTTATCATTGTTGATGTATCATGGTGTTTGGTTCAAGTATTGTGTTTCCCTAGTTCTATTGCAGTTGCCTATTGACTTTTGGAAGCATCGAGCTTAATTGATTTATGTTTTACACTAGTGTGGCCGACTGTGTGTCAAGCACTACTTTCAAAGTTGATGAAGCGTGTTGGATCTATTGTGGGTCTCGTTGAAGTGTGTTTTTAGGTTTCCCTCATTCTAATTCCACCCTAGGATGTTTTTCACTAACCTAATTTGAGTTTGAAGTTGGATGGATGACTTTGTATCTTTTCAAAGTTGGACATGGTATAAACATAGAATGTACTAAGAAATGAAAATTGTACATAAGAAAAGAAGGAAGATAAGAGAAAGAGCAGACACAACTTTGATGCTATTCTTTTTGTGTGAGAGTTGAGTGTGTGGTTGTTTAGTGTGAAGCTTAACGTCAAGTTTCCAGATGTAGTGAGAAAAAGGCTAACTTTATCATTCATGCAAGTTGATAAATGATTGTGGTAGAATATTCATTGCATTGGGATTGTTGTCTCTCTATAACAAATATTCTGTCTTCTTTGTATCTCTATGGTAGTGAGCCCTATGGGTTGTAGCCCTATGGACAATGAGTCCTTAATTTAGGTAGTGACCCTAGTGACCCTAATCTCTGGCAATGAGCCTTTTTCTAATCATTTTTTATATTCTCTATAGTGTGAGTTAATCCTCACCATGGTTTTTCCCTCATCGAGTTTTCCACGTAAATCTAGCGTTATTGTGTTTCTGCATTTGCATTTGATGGTTAATCATTTAATCAGTTTACGTGTTAGTTCTATTAATTGAATTTAAGGTTATAATATGTGACAGTTGATTCACCCCCCCGCAGTTGTCCTATCCAACCAATAATTGGTATCAGAGCTTGGTTCCTTGGTGAAGAGCTTAACCACTTGAGGAAGGTCTAGGATGGCTAAAAAAAGGATCTTTGATTATCCAAGGTTTGATGGAACTAACTATGGTATTTGGAAAGCATTGATGGAAGAATATCTGAAGTATTGCGTATATGATGTAGAGAAATCTTATAAGAATGCTTACACTCCTACAAATGGTTCGAGTACACCTAAAGAAACTAAAGCACATGAAGCGAATAACAAGGAAAAGTTAATCTTGACGAATAGTTTGGTACATTCAAAGTTGATTAAGGTTTAGAATTTGAAGAAAACTAGGGAAGTCTGGGATTCTTTAGAAAGAGCGCACAATGGAGATGAAAGTGTAAAAGAGGAAAAATTACAGAATTTGGAAACACATTTTGATCTTCTACATTTGTTTGAAGATGAGAATGTCAAAGCCTATGTACAGAGATTGGATGAGGTAGTGGCTAGAATGCGATCTCATGGTGCCACTATAGATGAAACCAAAATTGTAAAGAAGATTCTCAGAACTCTTCTTGATGCTTATAGTGAAAAAGTGAGTGCTATTGAGTAGACTATAGATTACAAGACTTGTACTAAGGATTTGTTGTTAGGATTTTTGACATCTTATGAAATGAGGAAGTTGAATCTAAGAAGTAGAGGAAAAACATAAAATACTTTTAAAACTACAAAACTTGAAGATTCAGATGAAGAGAACTTTGAAGAAATTGAGGCTAACTTTGTAAGAAGATTGAGAAAAGGTTCTAGTAAGTATGAAGGAAAATTTCCCTTTGAATGCTTTAGTTGTGGAGAAATTTGTCACTATGCTGCAAAGTGTCCCAAAAGAGCTAAAAAGAATAAACAAAGATATGAGAAAGAAAGGAAAAGAAAGAAGATTAATAGAGCTTACTATGTTATATTAATGAGAATGCTAGTATTTTAAATGAATATTCAGAATATGAAGATCTAGATGACAATGAATGCTTATTCTTAGCAATTAAAGATGAACCTACTTCTACTTATTTAGAAAGACGGTCAAAGGAAAGTCCTCTAGAGAAGAAGGAAAAGGAGAAGGAGAAGGAGAAAATTGAAGGCATAGTTATCTCTGCCCTACATGCTAAACATGAAAAGAATTTTTGGGTATTTGATAGTGGTTGTTCACATCACATGACTAGTGACAAGAGTAATTTTGTAAAACTTGAAAAATATGATGGAGGTCTAGTTATGTTTGGAGATCATACTCCAATGCTAAAATATGTGGGATAGGCTCAATAAGTTTTGATGGAAAGCATCATACTGATAATATCTACTATGTTAAGGGTTTAAGGCATAAATTGTTGAGCATTGGTGAAATGTACAAAAAGGGATATGATCTTGTGTTTAAGGATGAAAAGTGTGAGATTCAAAAAGGATCCAAAACATTGATTGCTACAGAAAAGAAATCAGAAGGGAATATTTATCAACTTAAAGGTGTTGATGGATGATGTTTTATGAGTCAAATAAATGACAGCTAGATATGGCACATGAGAATGTGTCACATAAATTTTGATAACTTGGCAAGGATTAGTACTATTTAAGCCATGAGAGATCTATCAAAAATTACAAAGCCTGTAAATGCTATATGCAGGAATTGCCAGTTTGGGAAGCAGAAAAGAAATCACTACAAAATATGAGAATAATATACTACTAGATTGCTAGATTTGGCTCATAGAGATCTTTTTGGTCCCATGAGAGTGCAAAGTCTACTTGGTGAAAGGTACTTTATGCTTTTAATTAATGATTATTCTAGATATACTTGGGAGACATTTTTGAGAGAAAAATTAGATGCATTAGATAGATTCAAAGCTTTCAATCCTATGGTTGAAAATGAAGTGAATTTGAAGATAAAATGCTTAAGATCTGGAAGAGGTGGTGAATTCACCTCCCATGAGTTCAATATTCTTTTTAAAGTGCATGGAATAAAGAAACAATTATCTGCTCTAAGGACTCCTCAATAGAATGGAGTTGTTGAAAGGAAAAACATAATAGTTCAAGAGGCTGCTAGGTCAATGATTATTGAAGCTAGATTACTAGAATTTTACTGGAAAGAAGCTATTCACACTACTATATATGTATTCAATTGATTTCAGGAAAGAGAAAATAGTATAAATACTCCCTATGAGCTATGGCACATGAGAATTTTGACAATTAAATATTTCAAGAGATTCAAAAGAAAATTATATATCAAAAGAGATGAAAAAACACTAAGAAAGTTTGATGCAAGAAGCGATGAAGGAATACTTCTCTGTTACTCTACTAAGAGTAAGGCATACAGATGTTTTAAAAAAATATTGAGGAAGATTGTGGAAATCTTGAATGTGAAGGTTGCTGAAATAGTGAAGAATTATATTGATATTGATGGATATGTGTCTAATGAACATGACTGTGCAAGAATAGAAGAAATTATGGAAGAACAGGATAAACATGAGCAGTAAGAGAAGAAACAAAGAGAAGAAGATACTCTAGTAATGTCCCCTAGAACACCGAAATGTTTACAGATAAATCATTTAGAAAGTTAGATTATTGGAGACAAGACAAGAGGTGTGTTGACTAGAAGCAAAGCTTATGCTAAAGTAAATTTATGTTTATTATCTGAAATTGAGTTGAAGTTAGTAAAAGAAGCCAGTGAAGATGAAAACTAGAAGAAAGAAATGAAAGAAAAAAAATTGTAGATTGAAAAGAATCAAACTTGGGAATTGGTCCCAAGATCGGTAGAAAAAAATATTATTTGATCAAAATGGGTATTTAGAAACAAGTTGAATGAGAATAGGAAAGTTGTTAGAAATAAAGAAAGGCTTTTGTGTAAAGGCTACTCGCAAGTGGAAGGTATAGATTTTCAAGAGATGTTTGCTCTGGTAGCAAGAATGTAAGCTATAAGGATGTTCTTGGTATTAGCTGCTTATAAAGATTTCAAAGTCTATTAGATGGATGTCAAGTCAGCATTTATGAATGGAGAACTAGATGAAGTTGTTTACATGGAACAACCAGAAGGATTTCAATTGATAGATCAATTGGATATGGTGTGAAGATTGAATAAAGCTTTATATGGATTGAAGCAAGCTCCTAGAGCCCAGTATGCAATGTTAGATAATTATTTTAATCAAAAAGGATTTCACAAAGGTACGACAGACATGAATTTGTATTTCAAGACTAAAATTGACAAAATCTTGATTGTAGTTGTATATGTTGATGACATTATCTTTGGAGGAAATGAAAAGATATGCAAGATGTTTTCAGAAGAAATGCAGAAATGTTTTGAAATTTTTGTGTTTGGGGAGATGAATTTCTTTCTTGGGTTGCAAATTAATGAAACAAAGAAAGCAATTTTCATTTCACAATCTAAGTATGTGAGAGAAATGTTGAAGAAATTTGGGATGGATGGTTCCAAACCAATAATCACTCCTATGGTAACTGGATGCAAGTTGGAAAAGGATGATGATTCACCTAAGGATGATCAGAGAAAATATAGATCTATGATTGGTGGACTACTATATTTGACTGCTACTAGACTAGATATTATGCATGCAGTTTGTCTTGTGGCTAGATTTCAAGAAGATTTGAAGGAAATACATGTTACTATAGTTAAAAGAATATTCAAATATTTGAAAGGAACTCCAGATTATGGATTATAGTATCCTAAAGATATTGATTTTACACTCAATGCTTATATAGATGCATATTGGGCCAGAAGTATAGATGAAAAAAAGAGTACAAGTGGTGGTGCATTCTTTCTTGGATTTATATTGGTGGAATGGTTGAGTCAAAAAGAAAGATCCAGTCTCTTTGTCTACTACTAAAGCTGAGTATATTGTTGTTGCATCATGTTGTACACAAGTTTTATGGATGAAATAGGCATTGAAAGATATCACAGTGCTACATGATGATCCTATTCCTATATTTTGCAATAACACAAGTGCAAGTAATATTTCAAAGAATCCTATGATGCACTCGAGAACGAAGCATATATCTATTAGGAATCATTTCTTGAGAGAGAAGGTCATAGAGAATGAATTTAAGCTTGAGGATGTTTCAACAAAAGATTAGATTGTGGATATATTTACAAAGGCTCTTCCTAAAGATTCTTTTGAGTATCTCTAGGATAAGCTAGGGGTTCTTGCCCCTCCTTTTACAAACTAAGATGCATTTGGAGATGCACCAGTCTAGTTATTTCATGATTCTATCTTTTGAACTGATGTTCGTTGGTGGCTGCCCTTAGTGGGAGCAAACAAATTTTCTAAAGTGTTGTCATTATGAGTATTATATTTTCATGTCAAAGGAAGCTTTAATGGACATATATTTTTCCTTTCCCACTAATTTCAAAGGGGGTGAAAGAAAGAGCATGTGAAAAAGAAAGTGAATATGAGGTTGATGATCTTCTAGAAGGGGAGAAGCAAAAAGATAAATATTGAGAAGTATTGTCAGAATAGGTTTGGTGTCTTTGATGGTTCTTCACATCATGTGTTTCCATCAATGAAAAAGAGGGATATTGTTGCAAGAATGGAAGAAGAATGAAGTGTTGTCAATGATGTCAACTGATCAGCTAGTTATCTACTAGTTGTTGTTGATCGTACATGTTGAGGATATTGAGAAAATTGTATTAAAAGAAGGTTGTTGGTTTTGGTGCTCATGAAATATGTTTCGTTGTGTTTTGTTTGAGGTCTGGAAGAGTTTTTGTTGGTTTGAAATTTCTCTTTGTTGAAGTATCATGGTTTTTGGTTCAAGTATTGTGTTACCTTTGTTTTATTGTAGTTGCTTTTGGCTTGGAAGCACTCCGTTTAATTGATCTATTTTATTTTACACTAGTGTATTGACTGCAGGTCGCCACCACTTTCAAAGTTGATGGAAGCATTTGTAATTCACAGGCTCTGTTTAGCTACATGTTTTTAGATTTCCATCATTCTAATTCCACCCTAGGATGTTTGGCACTGACCTAATTTAAATTTGAAGTTGGATGGCTGACTTTGTATCTTTTCAAAGTTGGAGATGGTATAAATACATAATGTGCTAAGTGATCAAAATTGTACATAAGGAAAGGAGGAAGATAAGTGAAAGAGCAGACACAACTTTGATGATATTCTTTATGTGTGAGATTTGAGTGTGGTTGTTTAGTGTGAAGCTTAACATTGAGTTTTCAAATGTAATGAGCAGAAGGCTAACTCTATCATTCCTGCAAGTTGATCAGTGATTATGGTGGAATATTCATTGCATTGGGATTGTTTTCTCTCTATAACAAATATTCTTTGTCTTCTTTGTATCTATGTGGCAGTGAGCCCTTCATGTTGTAGCCTTGTGAATAATGACTCCTTATTTTAGGTAGTGAGCCTTATCTTTGGCAGTGAGCCTTTTTGTAATCAATTTTGATATTCTCTAAAGTGTGAGTTAATCCTCACTATGTTTTTTCCCTCATGTGGTTTTCCACGTAAATCTAGTGTTATTGTGTTTGTGCATTTGTATTTCATGGTTAATCACTTAATCAATTTATGTGTTAGTTTTGGTAATTGAATATAAGGTTATAATCTATGACAATTGATTCACCCCCCCTCTCAGTTGTTCTACCCAACAATAACCTTGTTGGGTCTATGGATGCTTGACTGGTAGCAAGGCTCTATCCCCAATTCGATTTTGGAGGATTACCAAATTATGTAGTTTGATGTTAATGAACTGATTTTTTTTCACTGAGTTCCAAAAAATTGGAATTAATCAAAGCACACATGAATATTTTTGGATGAATTTTATGGTTTTTATGTTAGAATCTAGGTAAAGGTAAAGAGTTATTGTTTTAGAATATGCATAAATTATAATTTACGACTATTGATTTAATCTCAAGTTTTGGTTTGAATTTGGTTTTATTGGTTGCAAGTTGTTGTGTGGTCTCACAACACGCCCCAAGACTATAAAACTTGTAGACCCCAAGTGAAAACTAATGCTTATAGCAGGTGTTGGCTAGTTGGAAAGATCACCGGAAGTGAAAAGTAAATAGAAATATTTTAGAAAGAGTACTTTGTAATTCAAGTGTTCAGGGTATCGGGTACCAAGAACCGGGAATGTTAGAAATGTAAAGGTAATGTAAAAGGTAAAACAAAATGTTCTAGTCCAAGAGTTGAGGTCCAATGAAGATGGAAGTTTTGTTAAAACAAAAGTCCAAGAAAAGCATCGGTAAAACTAAATATTAGTTATCGGGTACTAGGTGAAGATGCAAAGAAAAGTTTTAAATTTCTAATTTTATCTAAAAAGTTTGATAGTTCGATAACCTAGTGTAAAAGGATAATTATGCGAGAATATGGAATTTTCTTGAAAGCATGTTATTTATGATGGATTTATATGACAACAAATTAATGATGGTTTTGTTTACATGAGATTTAATAAAATGTTTTTTTTTAAATGGATTTAATAGGTGGAATTTGTGATTTTATGAGAAGCAGATTGTTGTGTAGAGTTAGGGTATGGACAGTCACGTAAAATAAAGTTGCAGGCAGATTAGATGGTGTTACCAGGTTCAACAATAGACTTTGGAGGCTCATGCAGGAATGGAGTTCGTTGCAAAGGAATATTGGATATTGGGAAACCTCGACTCTGGACTTTAAGAATGCAATGAAGAAGTGTATTCATTCTGGCGATTACACATTCCTAGAATATTCAAACTAAGATTGAACCTAGATATAGGAACAAAAATTTCACCTGATAATTCTATATGTATGGGAATTTCCTACATTTTGTTTAGTGGATTTTTTTGGTTCCAAGAAGGAACCATGATAAGAAAAAGGATAAAAAAACTTGAAGGACTTCAATGCGTAGATGGAGGTTGACCTTTGTTGACTTTGTTTGCAATTCTCTTACCAGTCACCACACTCCACATTCCTTGATATGATTTGTCCCTTGGATTTCCTCTCATGTATTTGTTTTATCCTACCTATTTCTTCTATAAAACACTAGTGAGATAGCTTGTTTAAGTTAAGTTCAGAATTTGTGGATGCCAGAAGAGACAAAACTTTTTTCTTTTTTTTTCTAAATCATTATATACTAAAAGATTGTTTGTACATATAACTTAATCAATATCAAAGCCAGTTTGATAGCTACCTATCTCATGTATCTTTTGTAGCCAGTTTTGTTAGTTCAGCCAAACATGCTATGTGTTGCATCTTTTAAGGGTGCATGCAGAACCTACTCAATGTCCAAACTAAAACCCCTCTCTTTAAAAGCTCACATAATTTTATGCCTAGCTATGAAATAATCTATAGTGAAGTATAAAGTGGTTTTCTTTGATTTGATTAAATCTTGTGGCATGCATGGAGAATAACTGGGAGAAATTTTATTTTTAGTATTTTTAATGCTTTGTTTTAGATTAGATGTTTAAATTTTAGAAAATGTTCCTAAAAATAGATGAATGAATCAAAATTTATTGAAAATATTTCATTTCTATTAAATTGTTCAATGCTTGAAGCTAAATCTACTTAAGTGATAGCAAAAATTGTTGATGTTCATGAAATGTTATTGCAAATCTTTTGATTTCATGAGATTGTTTTATGATCAAATTATAAATCTTGTATCTAATACATATGATTCTTAATGAAACTAGAAACGGCCTAGGCCTCTTGAGATTCACATTAATATCACATCATACCCTAAAGCAAACCTAGTATGGTCAAGAATTGACTATTGGAGCCTTGGGATTAAACTAAGTCAACCTTTTCCTATTACATAGACACCTTAGGTTGCCCTAGTATAGTCTTTCAAGTAGAGATAGGTTCTTCGTGGTTTTCTTGTGAGGATTTTATCTACATTGTTGTTGTAAGTGACATTGTTTTCAATAGGAACTAGTGCTAGAATGAGGGTCTCCTCTTGTTTTTGTTTTCTTTATATGTTTATCTCCATGTTTTTTTAAGGAATATGTATTGGTTCTGAGTTTAAAATGAAGCTTGTAAGGTGGAAGTCTAAGGCAAGCCAATATTTCAAAAATGGAAGTTGAAAAAATCTAGAATATTATTAACTATAGGTTACATCCTTTGAGTTTATTCACTTTTGGTAGAGTCATCTAGTGTAGAATTCATGATACAACTAATCACAGTGAACTTGATTGTGATTTTTTTTAACTAGGATACGTTTGGCTATGTATAAGTTGATTTTGTTAACGAAATAAATTTTAACTGCTAAAAGAAAGAGACTATTAGTGAGAAATATTTTGAATCCTGAAAGAGTATAACTCTAGTGGAATTGAAAATGTTAAAAAATCAATTGAATTATCAAAAAAAATTGATAATTGCAATTATTATGAAGAAAATCTCAAGGTTTTTCAAGAAGATGGGTGAAAATGCCTAGACTCAGAAATATTACATCGAAAACAAGGAAATGACATTGATGATTCATCATTCTCTTCATACATGGAAAACATAAATGAAGAGAAGGATCAGGAAAATCGAGCTGGAGATGCATGTTTTTCATTCCAAACTAAAAATTCACAAGTTAAAAAAGGAAATTTCCTTGATTTTATGCAAGATACAAAGTATCAAAATTTTACTTTTTCTCTTTGATAACAATATAAATTGTGATATCGCTTGGTCTAACAAATTTCAAAGTGAAGACAATGCCAAGGACACAAAAAATTTCAGAGGAGAAGAAAATCAAGAAATGGATGCAACCATTTATGGAATAGAAAAGAGTAAAGAAGAAAACCATGAACCAGGGCTGAAAGAAGGTAGAGTATTGATGAATCAACAAAAGTGTGTGCAATCAACCTTTAATGAGGTCGTTTTCATACATATGAGCCAAATTATTGGTAAGTATTCAGGTTTAAATTTATGTTTGTGAAACACAAAAAATTTAAACAAATTCATTGTTATAGTAGGACATATGAAATTTATTCTAGTGAATTCAAGGATAAACCTATTGTAATTCATACCAAAATAACAATGGAAATAGTTATTGAACTCAGAATAAATTGTTTTCTTAGAGTTAGTCATTTGTTAGATTATATCTTTGGTTAGTTAGGGATAGTTTGATTTTATAGGATTTTTTTT
>VDFB02016746.1:0-46801 GCA_007258455.2 Sequoia sempervirens | reverse complement strand
CACTTAGCCATTTTCATGTTTCATCCACTTGCACTCATCCTCACAACATCATTTAGCTTGCATCTTGTGCCATCCAAGGAGCATACACATCCAAGATCAAAGGGCTAACCAAAGGGTCGATTCGAGACAAGGTATAAAGTTTCATTTGTTGCTTTTATCTTGTGTTGTTTCCAACTTAGGCTAATCTTGAGGTGTAGGTTGTTTTGGTGTTTTATTTGCACTCTTTTGTTTTCTTTGCTAGTTTCCTAATGCTCACATTAGACCTATCACACAAGGATATGGCTTAAGGGGTCCTAAGAGGATGGATTAAGGGGAGTTGAGAGTGACTTAAGGGGATGCAAGAGGATGGATTAAGGGTAGATATACGAGGACATGGATTAAGGGGTACTAAGAGGATGACTTAAGGAAATTCAAGATAGTGACTTAAGGGGATGCAAGACAATATATTAAGGGGAGATAAGAGGATATGGATTAAGGGGTCCTAAGAGGATGTCTTAAGGGGAATTAATAGAGAGACTTAAGGGGATGCAAGAGGATGGATTAAGGGTAGATATACAAGGATATGGCTTAAGGGGTACTAAGAGGATGACCTAAGGGGAGTTAAGAGAGTGACTTAAGGGGATGCAAGATGATGGATTAAGAGTAGATAAGAGGATATGGCTTAAGGGGTCCTAAAATGATGACTTAAGGGGAATTAAGAGAGTGACTTAAGGGGATGCAAGAGGATGTATTAAGGGTAGATAAGATGATATGGCTTAAGGGGAATTAATAGAGAGACTTAAGGGGATGCAAGAGGATGGATTAAGGGTAGATATACGAGGATATGGCTTAAGGGGTACTAAGAGGATGACTTAAGGGGAGTTAAGAGAGTCACTTAAGGGGATGCAAGATGATGGATTAAGGATAGATAAGAGGATATGGCTTAAGGGGTCCTAAAATGATGGCTTAAGGGGAATTAAGAGAGTGACTTAAGGGGGTGCAACATGATGTATTAAGGGTAGATAAGATGATGGATTAAGGGGTCCTAAGAGAATGGCTTAATGGGATATGAAATCAATTATAATTTTTTTATAAAATTATAATGAATTATTTAGTTTTATATTTATATTATCTATTAAATGTATCTAGAACTATATATAGTTACTAGTCTCTAGATTCAAATTCCATTGTAATATATATGCATATTTTTTGTAATACATCTAGTTTTGGGAGACCTGAAGCAAAAAATGATATAAAAATTTAATTAGGAAATGAATAAAGACAAATATATATATAGACATGTATATGTGATAAATTTTTAACTATATATCTACTATCAATTAAATATATATACAACTATATGATTACCTATATTTATTTCTCTGTTGTACCATCTTCATCCTCTCTTTTTTGTAATACATCTATGATTGTCTCATGATCATCCATCGAAAGTGTCCATAACACTTTATTAGTAGGCCTCCCTTGATATCTAACTAGTTTTATATTGGTTGCAAAAATAAAATGTGAATAATGTATAATCTTCTTGTGTCTTTCATAATCTTCAAATGCAGGCAAGCCATTCTTTCTTATCAGATATTTTCAAAGCCAGGTGCCAACAACAACCATAGAACCAGTTGGATACTCAAAGTTGTCATCATCCACTCTAGGATGTACCAACTTATGTTTTCTCTCAACATATCTAGCCAACCAATACTCCATCTCCTCTTCATTCCCCTCAGGCGCAACAACAACATACACGTCCTACAAAAAAAAAAAAAATTCAATAAAGAGTGACATCTATTTAATTCACATATAAACATGCATACATATAAAATTTAATTCAATTTAATGTACTTGTAGACATTGATAATTGTCCTAGGCCCGCGACTATAATTTTCATCATAATTTTAATCTTCATTTTCATAATTAAATAATGTTAATTGTTTAATTTTTTTTAAAGTCATTTGTCCTCTATTAATTAACTTTAATTATTTAATTAATTAATTCTTACATTTATTCTTCATTGATTAATTAAATAAATATTACTTATTTATTTAATCCAAAATCTTTAAATGTAACATAGGAAAATTCAATAATAATTTAATTCAACATTCAAGATTTTGGATTAAATTAAATAAATAAAGATTTATTTAATTAAATGGAGAAAAGGCTAAAGAATAATTAAATAATTTAAAATGATTATTTAATTATAGTCAAAAGTGTGATAGGAATAAATTAAATAATAGTTTATTTAATTTTAGAAAGAAGATAGATTTAATTAGCAATGTAATTAAATAAGTAATATTTATTTAATTAATCAAGGAAGAATAAAGGTAAGAATGGATTAATTAAATAATAAAATTATTTAATTAATAGAGGACAAATGACTTTAAAAATTAATTAAATAATTAACATTATTTAATTATGAAAATGAAGATTAAAATTATGATGAAAATTAGAGTCGTAGGCCTAGGACAATTTTCAGTGTTTACAGTTTTCCCCTCTTTGATACAATGTTGTTTTATCGCGTTGGGTCAAAGAATAATAAATAACATTCCCCAGTCGTGCCCCAGTGTGAAATTAGGATGAGGAAGGATGACGAGGAAGTAGTGGTATGCCTCCTCGGGAGGACAGGCGGGTTTGAAGAATAGGAGTGTGCTCTCGAAATGGATGAGAGAACTAGAAGATGAAGAACAAAAAGGATAGAGGAACATAGATAAGGGTGGTGAAGATGCAGAAAAGAAGAAATGTTAGAGCGGAAAAAATGAATAATAACATAGAAGACCTAGATTTTAGTACTAGAAATCTTCAATTTTTTGCTGAAACATAATAGGCTTTGCATTAAATCATCATTGGGTGTTAATTGATACAAATGGACAACAAACACCATGATATGAGATAGACCAAGGTGTGCAAGGTCATCCACTTGCTAAAAATAGACAGTTGTAGACAAGGAATGTCCTAACTCATACTAAGGACAAAGTTGCCCTAGTCTTTTTGTCAAGACAAACCATAGACAACAATCAAATAAAAGACGAGTCACGAGACATCATTGCTCCTCTAAATCCTTCATGGGACATCCTCGAGAAAGCTAGTAACCTGACTCAAAGACAAAGCCAAAAGATAGTCGACAAACAATAGTCAAAGAAAAATAGTCTCGATACATCCTTGCTTCTCTAAATCCTTCATGGGACATCCTCGAGAAAGCTAGTAATTGGACTCAAAGACAAAGCCAAATGAAAAGATAAAAAAAAACAAGCCATAATGTCAACAACCAATAAAAATATTTGCCAAAATTTGATTTGTTTGTTGTTTAATTGTCTAGGAGATTGATAAGATGATTGTTTGATAAAGCCTAATTTCAGGAATGACACATACCGTATAAGACGTTGAGTTTGGTTTCGATCATGTGACTATCTGTATAAGGAAATGATAAAGCCTGGTTTTAGAAAGACACATATCGTATAAGATGTTGAGTCTGGTTTCGATCATGTGACCACCTGTATAAGGCAATGATGATTGTTTGACTAAATGATCACGTATTTTTTTAGGAAGGACACATCTTGTATAAAACATAGGTTGATTGTTTTGGTTATTTCTTTGGAAATTTGTTTGATTTGACTTGATGACCTTGTTGACTTGTTTGTCTTGTTGATGCATGACTTGTCTTAATGTTCTGACAATTGTTTATGTTTGATGACAATGTCTGACTTATTTTTACTGAAACGATGGACCCTAAAGGATTGACCTAATGTGGCCTCGAGGGGTCATTGATTGATGGCATTGCCTACGTTATACACACAGATACCTCGTAGTTCGACTATACTTTGGTCGACAAGATTGAAAAATATTTGATTTATTTGAAGATATCTGACGTGTGTGATAGTGAATGTGATGAACCCTAATAGACTGACCTAGTGTGGCCTCGGGGGCTCATCGATTGATGGCCTTGTCTATGTTATACACATAGAGACCTCGTAGTTCGACATGACCAATGACTTTTTCTTATAGACTAAGGATTGAGTCATGATTTTATATAGACATACCTAAAAGGACTGACCTAATGCCTTGGGGGCACATTGACAGATGACCTTGCCTATGTCCAGTTGCAGAGGCAACATAGTTCAATAATGACAAAGACTAATTGGTGCAACTGACTCTAACTCTATTTTTGGATTTTTGACATGTTTTGATTTTTTGTCTTTTTGAAGTTTTTTGATGTTTCTATATTTTTTCAGGACAATTTGTTATTTTTTTGAATTTTTTCAGGACATTTTGTGATGTTTTTTGGATTTTTTCGATGTTTTCATGCCTTAAGAATAGCCATTGTAAGAACCAAATGACGTAAGTCAAGTGCTTGCCCCCAGTTGGGTACAAGACCAATTTATTATGAATAGGATGGAATGGGGATGCAAAATGTGTTTGATGTCAATCATTCCAAGTTATGGAAAGGACAACCATTTATTATGAGTGGTATATATAGGTGGTGGATAGGAAAGATAGGTGATATGACTGAAAAGTCAAGTTGGAATGATGGTAGACAAAGAAGCAGAGTCGACTACACATGGTGCCTGTTTGCTAGGTTTTCACCATGGTACTCATCCAAAGCGCCACTGAAGTGGTTTTCACTATTTGATGACTTATTTCTCTTTACTATTTTATTTTATTTATTTTATTTTTTTGATGTTACCAAGACGCTTGTTTGCTAGGTTTTCACCTAGGTAATGATTTTTTTTTGTATTTTTGATGATTAAGACAAGGCTCTCAGAAGTTATGTGTAGAACTGCTTTAGATGAAGGCTATTGATTGGTGCTGATAATGGTTCTCCTTTAGGAGTAGAGAGCTAGTATGCTCTTGATCCAAAGGCTTCTATGACAATATAAGGCCCTAGCTAGTTTGGTTCAAACTTACTTGTTTTTTCTCTTTCTGCTTGATTCTTTGGATTTTTCATTAAAACCAGGTCACCGATGTCAAAATTTTGATTCAAGACTTTTCTATTGTAGCTACAACGAAGAAAATTTTGATATGCTTGAAGATGATCTAATGCCTTTTGTCTTCATTCATTCAGGAACTCTAGCTCATGTAATCTTGACACATGGTACTCTTCATCGTCAATATGCCCTTTCAAAGATACCCTTAGGGAAGGAATATCGACTTCAGTAGGTAAGATGGCCTCAAAACCAAATACCAAGGAATATGGAGTGGCACCAGTGGGAATACAGATGCTTGTGCGGTAAGCCCATAGGGCAAGGTTAAGCTATAAATGCCAATCACGACCAACATCATTAACAATCTTTTTAAGGATTTTGAGGATTGTTTTGTTAGATGCCTCAGCTTGGTTGTTACCCTGTGGACCGTAATATGGAGTGGAAAAGTGGTGTTGGATATGGAATTCTCTGCAAAGGTGACAAACTTCCTGGTTTTTAAATGGGTGGCCATTATTTGTGATTATGGATTGAGGAACGTCATACCGACAAATGATATAGTTAAGGATGAACTTAGAAATCAATGTATCGGTAATGTAGGTCATGGGAATGGCTTCGATCCACTTGGTAAAGTATTCAATCGTAGTAATGATGAATTTATGACCATTGGAGGATGCAGGATGTATCTTCCTGATGAGGTCGAGTCCCCATTGGGAAAAGGGCCATGGTGAAATTGTTGGATGGAGCTCCTATGTTGGTGCGTGTATCAAGTCTCTGTGAATCTGGCATTATTGACATTTCTTGACAAAGACATATGAGTCCTTTTCCATCGTAGGTCAATAATAGTCCAATCTCATAATCTTCTTGGCTAAGGTAGGACCGCTAGAATGGGATCCACATATACCCTCATGTACCCCATGCAAGGTCACTTGTGCTTCTTCAATATCGAGACATCTCAATAGGGTATTGTCTAGGGTACGTCTATAAAGGGTATCTCCGATGATGGTATACTTAGCTGACTTATGGATAAATGTCCTACGTTAGTTGTTTGAGAGGTCAAGGGGTAGGATTTGGGCATGGAGGTAGTCATATATGTCTTTGTACCATAGGGAATTGAGACCAACAAGTTCACACACCATCTCCAAATCTAGGACGTTAGAGGGAGGGACCAAAATTTGTTCTACCAAAAACTCAAATTTAGGCACGTTGCTAGATATGTCCAAGAGTGAGCCAATGGTTGCCATGGCGTCAGCTTCCTTGTTCTGAATGCGAGGTATTTGATAAAAGATGATCTTGTCAAAATATTGTTTGAAAATATCTGTCATCCGCTTGTATAGGGTGAGCTTTTCATCTTTAGTTTCATAGGCATCATTAACTTGTTGGACTACTAGCTGAGAATCACCATAAACTTGTAGGTGCTTAATCTTCCATTTGATTGCCATTCGTAATCTTGTTACAAGAGACTCATATTCTGCTATATTATTGGTACATGGAAAAGCAATTCTGAATGACTTAGGGATAGTGTCGCCTTGTGGTGTGATAAACAATATGCTAGCCCCTAAACCATGATTTGTGTGGGACCCATCGAAGTATAACTTCCATGTCATTCCTGTGTCAAGAGTGAAAATGAACTCATTAGGAAAATTTGAAACTAGAGGATGATCTACCTTTATCGGTGCATCAGCCAGCTGGTCAGCAATAACTTATCCTTTTATAACTTTTCTTTCTACATATTGGATATCGTATTTATTCACTGAGTACCATTATCCATTTAGCCAGTCATCCTGTTAATGTTGCTTTACTAAGGAGATACTTCAAAGGATCTATCTTTGCGACCAACATTGTTTGGTGGTTTAACATGTAGTGCCTAAGCTCTTGAGTAGTGAATACTATTGCAAGACAAGCATGTTCAATGGTATTGTAATTTAGCTCATAACCTACCAAAGTGTGGCTGATATAATACACTGCCCTTTCATGACCCTCATTGTCATTTTGTGCAAGTAAGGCTCCTAGCGTTGATGTGGTTGCTAAAATGTAGAGTATCAAAGGTCATCCCTCAGTAAGTGGCATTAACACTTGTGGTGTAAGTAGGAAATCCTTGATCTGTTGAAAAGCTTTTTGGCATTTACCTGTCCATACAAATGGTACTCCTTTTTTGAGTAGATGTTGGAAGGGATGTATTTTATCTGCTAATTGCACTATGAATCATCTGATAGACTGCAATCTCCCTTGTAATGTCTATAGTTGACTTATATTGGCTGGTGGAGGCATGTCCATTATAGCTTTCACCTTTTCTAGGTCCACTTCGATGCCTCGTCTAGAAATGATTTATCCTAGAAGTTTTCCTGATTGCACACCAAAAACACATTTCTTTGGATTTAGCCTCACTTTGTATTCTTCTAGTCTTTGAAAAATATTATCTAGGACCTATAAATGATCATCCCTTGTCAATGATTTAGCTATCAGATCATCCACATAGTCTTCCATAAGAGTGTGTATGAGATCATGGAAAATAGTTGTCATGGTGCGTTGATATGTTGCCCTAACATTTTTAAGTCCAAAGGGCATGATGTTCCAACAATAAGTTCCCCATGGACAAGTGAAAGTTGTCTTATGTTGGTCTTCAGGTGCGATTTTGATTTGATTATATCTTGAGAAACCATCCATAAGAGATAACATTTCATATCCTATTGTCAGGTCCACAATCATGTCAATATTTGGCAGAGGAAAGTCATCTTGTCATCTTTAGGACATGCTTTGTTTATATCTCAGAAGTTTGTATAGATATCGATGCACCCTGTTGGTTTTGTCACTGGTACAGGATTGGAAATCTAGTCTACATAGTCAATTGATTTGATAAAGCTGACATCCAATAGTTTCTTTAGTTCAGCCTTGACTAATAAAGCAATTTGCGGGTGCATTTTTCTTAACTTCTGCTTCACGGGTTTAACACCTAGTTATAATGGTAAATGATGTAATACCAGGTCAGGATCCAGTCTAGGCATGTTGGCATATGACCATGCAAAGTTGATCTGTCTTTCTATGAAGAAGTTACAAAATTCAAGTTGCTTTGTTTCTGTCAAAGATGTTGCAAAATAGATTAACCAAGGATTATCTTCATTGCCTATGTTGATCTCATAGATTCGTCAACTAATATTGGTTACTTTTCCTGAGCAACAGGGAGAATGTTCAACCCTCCATCCTTGGGTGCCTCTGAGAGTTTTTTCCCTTGGACGCATCCTTATTTTTTGCTTTTTCATCGTCCAAAGGTGCCTTTCAGTTTTCACCTAGGGACTTGTCATTTTTATTTGTTTCATTGTTTTTCTTATTTTTGTGACTGGAGGGTTGAATGGACTCCCCAAAATAAGCCATGTTATCCAAGTCTATGGTAAATCTAGCCTTATGGTCACCACTAGGTATGCCTTCTCATAGTCCCATGAACTCAGCTATTGCTTCGTCATTCTCATAACAGACCCTCTCACCCCTGATCGGTAACCAGAGTATCCTATAGACATCCTCTAATGTAATGATCGCCTCTACTGTAGGAAAATGAAAAGAGGAAGTCTCTGAGTGCCATCACTCAAAAAGTGTGGTGAGCATCCCTTGGTTTTCCCGAATGGTGGGCATAAATGTCACATGATGTAGTCCAAGGTGCCATATAGCCCGTCTCTCTACATTGCGCAATTGGTCCCGCAACTCGTATGTCACCGGCCTTGAGTCCCAGGTATATATCAGATCCAAAACAACCTACAAATGCATAACAAATACCTTGTGTCAGAAACACAAAGCCAATTTTTATACCATAAAATTTCAAAAAAATTGACAGGAAAATGCATTGTTTTATTATCAAATGTGTTGCACAATACAAATGTGTCATTTAACATCGCAAATGTGTCGCAAAAATTAAAATGCATCATTTAACATCACACATGCGTCAAAATAATAAACATGTGTCACATAAAGCAGCCATGCGGGCAATCATGCATACGCGTTAAAAAAATCAAATGCGGTGCATTCATACACATGTGACACTGTACCTGTCAAATGCAACTCGCTAACACAAATTCTTTGCACAATAAGACAAATACGTTCAAATAAATTAAAACAAAAAATGAGCCCTAACGTGTTTTTACAGATGTGTTGTATCGTGAGCAAATGCATCACATATGCATTGAAAGCGAAATTATGCATTTGAAAATAAAACTTTAATGTCCTAAAAATGCATGAAAATTGAAAAGTCAAAGGTCAGTTTTGGGGTACGTACTGGGGGTCCTGCATCAGCTGGCCATCGGAAAGTCCTCATGCATTATCCACGATGCTCTGTGTATGGAACATGCGACATTCTATTGAATAGCTCTAGACCAAAATCAATGTTTTTCAAACTTGAGGGGTGCAAATGAATTCATTTTTCACCCAAATCCTATTTATACCTAGGTTTTTTTAGGGTTTTCTTTCAAACCTTCTGAACTGGTTGCACTATTTACAGACTTCCAACGATCATTTCACATACCAAACTTCGTTGAAACTGATTTCCGTTGCCACCATCAAACTTTTGGCTACAAAATTACCTAATCGAGACAATTTCCAAATTTTTCTGAATTTTTCAAAAAATTATCATTTTTCCCGAGGGGGCATACCCTTACCTATTTCACACTAGGGCATGAATGGGGCATGGTATTTATTATTTTTCAACACAAATGCCAAAATGACATTATGTCAAAGAGGGGCAAATTGTAGACATTGAAAATTGTCCTACGCCTACGACTCTAATTTTCATCATAATTCCAATCTTCATTTTCATTATTAAATAATGTTAATTATTTAATTAATTCTTTCTTACCTTTGTTCTTCCTTGATTAATTAATTAAATATTATTTATTTAATTATGTCGCTAATTAAATCTATCCTCTATTAAATAATCATTTTTGAATTATTTAATTAATTCCTATCACACTTTTGACTATAATTAAATTATTCTTTAATTAAATAAATCTTTATTTATTTAATTTAATCTAAAATCTTGAATGCTGAATTAAATTATTATTTAATTCATAAAAGGGTTTATCCATGACATATTCCTCTGTGATTAGATAATCTTTTTGTTATCTAATTAGTCATTTATCACTTATGTCTAGATCTAAATTGATTATTCAGTTATTTGGTGATTTAATATCTGATTGTCTCTAACGAACAAACTATCTGTTTTAATTAGTCTGTTATCTAGATTTATTCTTATCTTCTATGTGTGATCCTTTATTGATTAAATAACTTTAATTATTTAATTAATTTATTCTCATCTTCTATCTATTTTAATCTTTATCTTTTACATGCAATCTTTATTCTTTTGTGTCTCGACCAATTTCCATTACAGATTAAATTATTATTTAATTTAATCCCCACCTTTTATGCTTTATCACTCACACTAATCTCATTGCATGTCACAATCTTTAATCTTAATCACCGGTTTATCTTTCAATCTAAGCCTATCATTCAAAAATCACATTTTCTATAAATTGACTTTACCTTCATCATTATTACTCCTCTCGAAATCTTATGAGTTTTGGAAGAAATCAACTTTAGAATCTTTGATGTTTTGCTATTAACACTATCATTAGGCCATACTTGCATACTTAAGAGAAATATGTGGGCATTTATACTACAACAAAATGGAGAAGTGCAATCGAGGTTATTCATGGAATTATATAGATGTTTGGTGAGATCGTTCTTGTATTTATGCTTTATATTCCATTATTCTTTGTTGTTAGCATAGGTTTAGTTTGAGTTTATGCATTGTATTGTTTAACCTATGAATTTTCCCGTGTTACAATACCTTCTTGTACAAGGTTTGAAACATGATCATAATCATCTAATGCAAACACTTGATTATCTTCAATTGTCATTCCATGTTGAACATGTGCCGATGTAGGTGTTAAGGCTCTTTGTTTCCATTCTTCGACACATTCTGTATTTTTGCACGCATCCCAATCACCTGCAATACAAAATTGAAAAAATCATGCAAGCTCCCTTGTCCATATTATCCATGTGTTTGCATTCGAACTCTTAAATGAATGCCATTTTTCAGATCCATTAATTGTTTCACAATCTTATCGAGTAAGAATATCATTTTCTTCAACTAACCAAAAGAAGCATTGAATTATTGAGCTCTCACTTATTCTTGTAGATAATTTGGTATTGCACCAATCTATAATTGCACGCGCATCTCTGAATTTTGCTGCATCCTCAAATTTTAGTTGCCCTCTAGCAAGAGCTATTTTCACACATGCACCCGCTCCATCATGTTCTCCTTTACCATGTCTAGCTTCAAAAAAACTCCACATGTGCTGGATAATATTTTCCTTATGAACTCTACATAACCAATAAATTATTCTAGCATTCTTGAATTGATCCGTGGAATTATCTGACCATATGAGATGTTCTCTCATTTGAATTCCTCTCTCTTTTAAATTTTATAAAATATATCAAAATAATATTGAACAAACGTAGATGAATGTAATCGATTATCACTTACATAAAAATGGTACTCTCTTAAAAAATTTCTATTATCTTCTCTACTATCATTTGAATGTCTCTATACAATATGAACAAATATGACTACTTGTACTTAATTATAATATTGTGATTGAATTTCTTCTTGTGGAGCAAGAGTATAATTTTCAGCAAAATCAACAACTAAAAATATAGTTCCAATTGGGAATTTGTTTTTACATAAACGAAATTGATTATCAAGCCAATGAGCATATTGAGAGTGTTTAACATATTTAGGTACAAACCTATCTTTAAATTCTTTAATAAATGCATGCACATTCAATTTTTCCACAATTAGCCCACTACGTTTTCCAAATTTTCCATCTTTTAAAGAATACTTAATATTTTTAAATTTAACATCCACTAATTGTTGTCCAAATTCATGTAAACTAGTTTCATGCATACATTCTCCTAACAATGAAAAGTTACCACATCTATCACATTGTCTAGAAATGCATGCTTTTAAATAAAAATAAGTTTCCATTAGAGGGTTCACAAAACAAGCCTACTATAAAATCTTTAATTATTTCAAGTGGCATATTAATACCACAAATGTCTTGCATAATTTGGTTACCATGCAAAATACAACTCATATACTGAACAATATCATAATAATAATGAAATTGTACATGAGTCTTACAACAACAAGAGATTTGTTGTAATTCTAACATACCAAGGTTTACATTTTTCGAATGATCTTTGACTTATGCTAATATTAAATGGTAAAATTGAATCATCTATTTTTTTTTATATAATTTAGTTTGAGTCATATCTAATAGATGCTTTGGATGAGGGTCACAAATTTTGGATCCCACCCTTAATTTTAAAACATCTCTAATATTAGGTGATACTCTTGTATTATCATGCCAATATTTTTCGATTAAAGATTTGATTTCATTAGTTAATTTCATGTATGACCTTGAGATTCTACAACTAAAACTTCAACATTGATTAATTAGATATTTTTCAATACTTTCTCTTATTTTAGCAACTCTTATCAAAGTTTTAGGATTTACTTTTATATATTTACTAATCTTACTTAACATTCTTTTATTTGAAGTTGATTTATTAACTAGAGCAGTTGTTATTCCACGACGAGCTGCATTCTTATCTTTATATTGACTTTTCTTACCTATAGAAACAATAGCATTAACAACACTAGATATGACTTGTTCTACTGGATCATCTTTCTTTTTTGGTTTTACAAAAATGCCTAATTTTTTCATCACTTTTCTCATTTTCCACATTTTCATCAATTGCATCATGAGTTGACATTGAAATCCTAATTTCTTTCTATAAAAAAACATGTTATATATTCTATTTCCATGAGTTCTCATTTGTCTCCAAGAAACTTTACCAGGAAGGTTATCTAGCACATCTCTTTCAATTGTAAAAAAAACATTTTCATTTTCATTTTTACAAGGGGTTTCATTTTCATTCACACAAGGGGTTTCATTTTCATTTTCAAACATAAAAGGTATTTTATTCTCATTTTCATCAATATGAGGGATTTCATTCTCATTTACATTCATATAAGATATTTCATCATTATTTTATTTTTGAATTGTTTCAAAACTAGAATTATTGATACCATCAATGGTGTATCCAATTTCATCTAAATAACTAAGATCAATACTATCAAGACTTGGGTTTGAAGACATACATGGATAAGTTGTTTGAATAGGTGCATTTTCCATATCATTGGAAGGCAGATTTAAAGACATACCTGAAGTTGTTTTCATAGGTGCTATTTCCATATCATTCAAAGTTGAAGTTGAAGGCATAGTTGGGTTTGTCTCCATAATTGCATTTTCTTCCATATTCACCATCTCCACATTTGCATCATCTACATCCATCTCACCCTTCATGGTTTCCTCTTCAACATTCATGGAACTAGATGCTTCCAAATTTTTCATTTTGTGAATCCTTTCTCTTCTATCCCTTTGTATTTTTGCAAGTCCATTTCTCTATTTGCTTGAATTTCTTCAGGTGTCATTGACTTTCTACATTTTTTTTCTTTGCCTTTGCTTTGATCCCATGATTTCCAAACCATCTTTGATAACAAAAAAAATGATTCTTAACCTATATTCCAATTGCTACCTCCTTCAAATATTAAAATAAAACTATATAGTATGAAAATCCTTTCTTCTATAAACTTTGAAGTACAAAAACATCATTAATACATCCAAAAGTTCTCTTTTTCCAAATCTTCTTTTAAAATGTTCTTGTACTTGATTCCACTTCAGAAAATTCAACCTGCACTTGTCTCTTCTAAAAATTTGAATAGAATATGCCCTATAAGAGATTGCACAAGACAACATTGCAATAAAAAATACAAAAAATGACACTTTCAGACCATACTATAGAAAAGGAATGTTGTAGAAAAAATGTGCTCTATCATTTTTTTCCAAATTGGAAAAAAATGGTTAAATAAGAAACACGAATGTGTTATGAAATGCATACACATTCTATTTAGGAATTCACACACGTTATATAACACATACACATTACCTTTTACCAATGGGTAAATAGGTAACGCTTACGCGTTCTATTTAAATAACGCATACACATTTTTAAAAATTTGAATCCCCAACCCACATGTAGCCTCAATTTTAGGCTCAGGAAAGGCTTGGCAACCTGACCCTTAGCCTTTGACCTACAACTAAGAAAAAAAGGTAGGTTGAAGAGAAATGTACAACTTTGGCAATATGGCTGATGGACTTTTTTTCTAAATTAATCTATGAAATTAAAACCCATTAGAGAACACAATGTCTAGTTTCCAAATATATAATTTTTGTTAAGATTGGATTATATTTTTTATTTTATAATTAATTTCTAAGCAAACTAGTCCATAAACTTGAAATATCAAACTTTTTTTGGCTTTATTGTAAAAAATATTATATAGCATCATCTTCAAACAATTCTCTGCATAATGAAAAAAAAAAAGATTCAAATAATGTTTAGTTTAGGTCCAATTATGTTGTCCATACACGTTGATTTTTAAAAACAAAAATTAAGGCCAATAAAAATTCAATAAAAAAATTCAAAAAAAAATTACAAAAAAATATCATCACCGATCTTCATGTTGTTAGCTATCTTTCCCTAAAAGGAATTAGCAAAACACTTTTATTTGGGTCAAAAAGTGGTGTCTGTACACATGCATGGTATGGTAAAAAAATGACTTTTAAAAAGTGGTTTTTATACATCCCTATCAAAATTTAATTTCTATCATCTAGGTATTTGAATAAATTACATATTTGGAAACTAGATTCAAAATGTTAAATTTCATATTACTAACCATTTTTAAGATTCATTGTGTAAGTGTCAAATTTTCAGTCCAAGTGTGACAAATTCTTAAAAATGACAAAAACATTTCCACTTTTTGAGCTTTTTGTGGACCCAACTTGCATCAACCCTGCATTCGCCTGTAGGAAAATGAGTCCCTAACAACCTTTCGAAACAAGATTTTTATGATAGGTGCACAATATTCAAACCTTCCTAGATATACCAAAACTTTGTTGTTTCTGTCTATGCTATGCTTTAAATTGAAGATTCAAGTGTTAACTTGCATAATTGTGGTAATTCACTATTTTTAGTTTTTCTCCCAAAAGTGTTGTTTAGACTAATACCCCTGTCCTCAATCATAAGGAAATCAGTATATTCCCTTGTTAAGTTGACTCACCTTAGGTTTGTAAGTCAATTCTTTGTGTGGATCTCATTTCCTAATGAAAATAGGAAGATAGGTCCATTATACCATCCCCTATTTTCTATGTTCTTATTTTTCTTTGTTTCACAATGAAAAACTTCTACAAGAGAGTATGCAAGAATATGATCTTGCTTGATATTACGACTTGTCAAAATGATGATGAGGTATGAAGTATGATACATATGAGTACAATGGTGTTCCTTATATAGGTAAGGTGAGGAATAGGATTGAACATGATTGTGACACATGTCTTAATTTTATGATATGAGATTACTAACAAACTAACTACCTAAGAAATGATGCATTAAAGCTAGATAAGACATGTTCTAGAAAATCCAACTAAGACTTCTAGAAAGAATCTTATATCCTAAGTAAACTTAACATGTGAATAAGTCCCCTAATTCCCTAGCAAGATAAATTACTAAGTACAAGACTTTAATTCACACCAACATAGGATATTTGTAACAATTTTACGGTTACTAACAATGAACTTTGTTTAATTATTTATTTATTCAATTAATCGTTTGTAGTGCAAATATGGATAATAATGGTAAAAAAAATTAGCATTAACCAAAAATTCATAAGGCCATAAAACATTATATGTCGATAAAAGTATAAAATATATCCAATAAAGTCATTATAGGCTTGTAAAATATCCATATGGACATAAAATATCACATATCCATAAAACATAACATATGTTCAAAAATGTCACATAGGCATACACCAAAGGACCCTAATGTAGTCATTTCCCACTAGGGTAAGAAAATAGATCACAAGTTGACTTTGACTGTCAACTAGATGGAGATGCATATGGTGTTGGTGCCTTATTGCGCTCACTTGTCCTCCTCTCTAGGCTTCTTTGGAGGCCCATCTAATATAATAGAAAGTATAGGAATTAATATATATATATATATATATTGAATTATAGAATGACATATAACACAATAATCACTTACCACATAAAAATAATCATGTTCATCCATAATAGGGGCACGTTCATGATTTTGAGTCACAAGACCCTGTGGCAAGCATCAAGATAACAATTAAACTACATACGAGTATTGATCATTAAAATTTTCAATAATAAACCAATAAAAGAACAAATATAATGTGAAATTTACTAATCTGCCTCATACTGCTGTCAAAGGAGTAGAACTTGCTACTGCTACAACACCATGGTCCAATGTGGCATGAACATCAAGAGGAGTATCTGACATCAACATCTAAAAATGAAACAACAAATGTTGTTCAATTATCAAAACTACCTAACATTATTTTATAACACCATTAATGAATAACGGTTACCTAAGTGAAATTTTGTCGACGATGATAAGTGTGAGGTGTCAATGTCAAAGGTCCACCATCAAACTATTCGACATCCAAAGTGAGCTGCGAGAAAACCATTCATATAAGGTCAACTATTCACATGTAATAATTATATTTCTTTACTAGTTGCATACTTGTGGACTCGATGATGTCATGAAATAGGGGTCTAGGTGAATGCTGCAAGTAGTGTGAACACTTTGACCTTGAATATTTATCATAATCATTCTACTAATTTAGTTATTCTTACATTTCATAATAAAATTTAATAAACAAAATTAAATGAACTTGCTAAAATTTACCTATCAATGTCAAATGTTTCATTTAATAAAATATTGTCATAACCATCCCTTGTGAAACTTACATATCCTGTATAGCTACATCCTGACAACTCTCAAGATCATAAGTGTAAAAAATACCACAAGATTGAAAAAAATGGATTGGAACTCGAGGCCTAGAAGACTCACCCATATCACCTTGTACTAGAGGCCTCACATACTATATAAGGCATTCAATAAGCAAGCTAATGGAGTCTAAGGTGTCCAACTTAATACTGTCCTTCACAACGGAAGGAAAAATAACATGCTCCACCACAGGTATACCCAATGGTCTCAATGCCAGGTGTGGGTTATGGTGTGCCCCCACTCTGTCATGTGAAGAGCTCCCACCTCTACCCTGGAAATATAGAAAGTTGAAATAGTTTGGAATCTCTTCAAGAGGACAAACTCACAATAGAGTTTCCTAAAAAAAATACTGTGACACCTCATAATTATTTCATGAAGGATCCATCCACTACCTATCCCAAAAAATATTATTTATCCCTTTATGGTGGCACCAATGGATGGGGAACCTCTTGCATCTAGTTGCTAAAGGTTGATTGGTTTCGTCGGTCGATGAAGGGGGCACATATGTCGGATTTGTTAATTTTTTTCTTTACTTGCTCATATGATAATTTGTTTAGCATATTTTTTTCTTCCCTCTTATTGCACCTGAAATTAATTTACACATTCACTGGTCCTACGCGAGATATGATAGATCAAAAGGATTCAACAAAGCCTCTCCTATGAGGGTTTGTTGTAGCAACATCTTTCAACCGTGCAATCAATTTCTCAAGTTGTTCTTTATTGTCTTCTATTTTCCCTAGTATGTTTTCTTGTGTTCCTAGGGGATATCTAGGAATTGATGGAGGTGTTTGTTGTGGTTCTTGTTCAGGAGAGCTTTCATGAGGAGGTGATGGAGGATTTTTAATATTTGGGGGTGGAATATCATTTCTTGGAAATTAAAATAAATTTTAATAAAAAAACCTAATTCAATCTATAACTTAATCAAAATTTGAAACTTAAAAAGTAGAGATACTTACCTCTTTGATCTCCTTGACATCCTAGCAACATCTTGATGAAGATTTCACAACCATTAGTTGAAAAAATGACAATGTATTTTGGCGAGCACGAGTTGAGGAGCAACAAATACATAGGGGCCATGGGTTGAATAGTAGAAAAATGAAAAGAAATTTTGTTTTTTGCTTTTATAACATGTTTCACATGGGGCAAGTGCCAAATTAGGCACTCACCAAATGCTCATTTCAGGCATAAAAATTAAAGTGACATCTTTTTTGTCACATCTTTCTGCATATACCCTATGATAGTATCCTAATAATTGTATCAAAGTTAAGAGGCATCAATAGTGAAGTGAAGAGGAATATAGAGGTGGAAGAATTTGCAAAACATATGAAAAAATTTCATGTAGAAGTAAGATGCCATTTGGACAAGATGAATGTAAGGTATAAGGAGAATGGTGATGAGAAATGAATACATACAAATTTTGTGGTTGGAGAAGTTCAGTGATGGTATATCTTAGGAAGGAAATATTTCTAGTGCCAGGGACATATAATACTTTTAAAAATGAAGAAGTTTGGTCCTTGTACAATGTTAAAAGGTTTGATTTAGTAAATGTATATGAAGTAGAGTCACTAAAATATTTGGGTATATCATATATCACCATTATTTAATGTTGCATATTTGTATCAGTATCATGAATGAGATCCAAGAGTTAGTGGCATATAAAAATAATGGGAGAATTAGTTATCACAACAAAAAGATGAAGAGATTTTTGATAGTAGGATTAGAAGAAGCACCATGAAAATATAGTATGGAGAGTATTTGGTCAAGTGGAAATGAACGACGATAGAAAATCCATCGTAGACTTCACCATATTGGTTTCTCCAGCCATTAGAAAGTGAGAGAATCACTTTTAAAACAAACTCAATTGTCTAATGCATGAGCATCCAAGGGTATTAAAATAATCTTTTATCACCCAAAATTTTTTTTGTATACTTTTTTTAAAGGTTTTTAAATTTAAATTTAGTTATTATCATTTATCTTAGATCCTATGACATTTCATTGCATTGACACATTTCACCTTTTGGTTGGGAATACATGTTCAACATCAATCCTTATATATATCTAATTTTAAGAAGACCCTAATCATTAGAAAGGCACAAGTCACTTCTAGGCTCATTACTAGGCATAAAAGGCTAACGCTTAGTTTCACTATTTCTGGATCACAATAAATTTCCAAAGTTTATAAAAGGAAATGAATATATATCTAGGTACATTAAACCAAAGGGATCTTAGGTACATGAAATACATAAGGTTTTATTGATTAATTATCACCACATTTGAACACTCCACAAGGTTCTTTCTACATGTTTGACTAATGACTTGTTTCACAAGGCATCAAATTTTGTATTACCTTTTCGCCAAAAGAGATGACTTCTACCATGAGGAGCTACTACAAAAATATTTTTCATGATCATTTGAAGGAATTCAATTTGTAGTTCAACGGAGAGTTAAGATGATAGAATGAAGATAGAACCATTTTGGAGCTTAGTATAGATTATATTGTAATGTATTTCAAATTCTATATTTTTTAATCAAAATGATTGAGGCCTAGTATTTCGAAATCCCATCACAAAATATTTTAGTTCCTTTATGAGTGTGAATGAATAGATATCATAACGATATTTTACTATTTCATTTATTTTGATGTGTGTTGTTTCATTTTTCTACAAGGTTGGATAATCCTTCATTGGATCCTTCATCCATGAATTCATCATTTGGGATTTCAAAGATGACAAATATGAAAATGAGAAACCACAAGTATAAATCACTAAAGTGAGGGTTTGATATGGTAATGGTCAACAACTCCAAAATATATCAAAGGCTTGGATCCATAAAGGGGTGAAGAGAAACACAATGGAATGGGAAAATAACTCCATAGTGACTTAATGTAAATGGATGTGATGGGATAAGTTCTAAAAATATGATGTTTGAAGGTAGTTTGATGGGGTATTTGATAACAAACTAAGTGGAAATGACAACACACTAAGGCAAAGGATTCAACAATAGAAGTGAATAATGATGGCTTGGAGGTGTGTGGGGGAGAGGTACCAAGAGTATCCTATAAGAAAAAATGGAGAAATAACCTCATTTCAAACAAAATGATAAAAGGAAATGGCTCGCCCTATTGAATTTTTTAGGAATCAAAAGTTGCAACATTGTCTAATGAAAAAAAGGTCTAAGACTTCGGGGATGAAGACATTTGCATGACTTTGTGTTTATGATTAAGTCAAATACTGATCAGACAAAGCTATTTACCTAGGATTTTGTCGTTTTAGCAAGGTTGAAATTTAATTAATCACAAATAGGCTCATTTTCTTTCTTTAAGCCCTTATTTCTTTTATAATATAGTATACATTTAAGTAGAGTAGTCCATTAGTTTAAGGATAAAAACTTGTAGTTTATTGGTATAAGGTTGAAATTTTTGTATTACAAGTTTGTTTTCATTGTTGATTTACAAACTTAAAGCAGTAATTGAATGTAATATATATTTTAAATTAGTTTGTAGATGTGTATTAAATCTAAAAAATACTATTTTTTTTATATAATTTAACAAAGATGACTAAATTGAAATTGAACTAGAAAAAACCCCTTAAAATGGAGCACTTCATAGTGGCCACTAAATTATCCTTTATGACCATAACCTAATGATATAGAACTTGGAATAGTTGATCTTCTTTTAATAGATATATTTCCTTTCAAAAAAGACGAGATACACTTAATGCTTTATTTGAGTTGATGAATGTGTCACATCACCCATAATAGTACCCCTCCAACTAGCTTGCATCTTCTAGCTTTATTTTGTTAACATTTCAAAGTGTGTCTCCAACTCTCCCTTCTAGATCTTTAAATCCCCTCTAAAGCTCTTCCAAAATTCCTCACCTAAACAACGCCCTCCCTTCTTTTACTCTACTCAATTTCATAACTATATCCATGGGATTTCAAATTTTCATTTTAGAACCCTATAACTTGGTTGTTAGTCTCCCTTCCAAGGCCTACACATTCCATGTTATGGTATATCATCTCATCTAGATTATATTCACCTATTTTCTTGTGGATCCCAATATTGATTGGATCTTTGACACTATGCCAACTCCATGCTCGATGTTTTTACTTGACTATGCATCCATCCTTATTACACTTACTCTTTTGCACATTGTTCTTTGACGATGCAAATTTCACCATTTATCTTTAATATTTTTCTCTATCCATAAACCACTCGTGTCAAGGATCATGTTGAGCACCCCTATACCAGTCAAAAAATTGCTTCGGAGCAGGGATTGACCGTCAAATTAATATTAGGACCCTATCCTCGAAAAGCATGATGAGTTCCCAAGTTAACATTTTCTCTTGGGAGCAACCTTATCCTCATAAGGATATCCCTCCAATCTGGGGTCAACTAAATTAGGACTAAGTTTCCAATGCTTGCCAGTATGAAAAGAATAATCCGCCGCACCAGACGAATGTTCGCTACCTTGATTTCAAGAAAAATCCCAATCCCCCATTATTCTCTATTGTCGTCTCTGCTACCATATTTTATGACCATTTCATCTTGTGACTTATTCAGTCCTGCACAAGCCAATCATGACTGTTGATCCATTATATTATGCCGATTGAATCATATTTTCTTTTACTGTCGAAAGTCTTCGTTCAATAACCAACTTAACCATGTCTGGGGCGCCTCCTCCATCACCACGAACCGACCATTCCTCTGCAAATGGAAACAACGATGGATTCGGTGATTATTTGGAAAAATTGGGGAGATCGCTGAGTGGTATAAAGTTGGGTCTGGCCTCCAAGAAGAGGAATTCTAAGGACTGCGAACTTCCTGTTATCGACATGATGGGAGAAAGGGATCAGGTGGTGAAGAAGTTAGCAGAGGCGGCTGCAGAGTTGGGGTGTTTTCAGGTGGTAAATCATGGGGTCTCTTTACAGACTGTGGCCAGAGCAGAGGAGGAAAGCAATCGGTTGTTTCAGCTGCCCCTTCAGAAAAAGGAGGAAATATCTGGGGGCCTAGGATCTCCTTTTGGCTTTGGTGATGATGGCAGCGACGACAGTTCGAAAGAATGGTTTTTTCTGCATACAGAAGGGCACCATGTTCAAGACTTTCTCAGAGATATCTGGCCCGAAGGCTGTGTTGACTTCAGGTAAAGTCTTGGGTTTTTTTGGAAACATAAATATGGGTTGAGAAGTAAATTTATTTTGCTTAGAACAATTCTTGTGAATTTCAGTTACGCGGTGGGAGAGTACTGTGATGCACTGCAGAAAGTAGCAGGGGAGATCTTGGAGCTTCTACTGGAGGGGTTGGGGGGAAAGTGGGCAAAGGATGAGCGTGCCCATTTCTTAGCAGAGGTCGAATCGAACGATTCATCGCTACTGTGCATTACTAATCACAGGGCATTCTGTCATTTGGAAGATCATGATCGAATCAGACATGGGATTCCCTACATCCTCTGTTTGCAGTACCAAACGAACGCCTCCTTTGCTGCCCAACTCTTCCTCCACAACACCTGGGTTCCAGTCTTTCCACAACCCGGCGCCCTCTTCGTCATTGTGGGCGACATTCTTAAAGTATGGTTAGACTTAAACAGCATATTCTAAGCTTTGATTTGTTTAAGGGATGCATTTGAAATCACACTAATAGATGGGTCTTATTGAAGAAGCTAGTGTATGGTTAGATTTAAACAACACACTGTTTTGATTTGTTTAAGTGATTCATTTGAAATCACACTAATAGATGGGTCTTACTGAAGAAGCTAGTGTAATTTCATTATACCGTTAGACTTAAACAACACATTCTGAGTTTTGATTTGTTTAAATGATTCATTTAAAATCATACTAACAGATAGATCTTATTGAAGAAACTACTGTAATTTCATTACACTTCTTAAAAAGCTAGCGTCGTTTTTAGATGAATCATTTAAAAATGAATGTAAACCTTTATATACACTCATATATTTAAACAAACCCATATGACATTTAAGTTGACAGCAACCTTCAGATTAAGCATCAGGCCTGTTTGCAGTCAGGCACTGCAAACATACAATGATGCTTAAGCTGAACGTTCTGAATCTACCATAGCCTGTAAATAATTCATTATTACTGTTGTGGGTTGTAATGCAGGTATGGAGTAATGGAGAATACAAGAGTGTGGTTATAAGGCCAATGGGAGGGCGCGAGGAAGAGGCTTGTACAGTAATGGCACTTATACGCTCGCCATCCACGGATATGAGCATTAGCCCATTAATGGAGGCTTTGGATTCAGATAAGAAGAAGCCTGTGTATAGCTCCATTGAATTGAAGGAATATGCAGCTCGCATGCTTCGCCAGAGATTTGTGTTTGAAGACCCTCTTAAACGCTACAGAATTGATTGAGCTCGGGGTCATCGTAGATTGTAATCTGCCGGTAAAAACTATGCATTGCAGAAGGGTCAGTGTCTGTCGTTTGCCGAGGATGGACAGTGATGCGACATGATTTGCTTGCTTTGTCTTTTATCTGCCGCGAGGGGCATAAAATCCAAGACATCCAATAAGAAAATGTCTCCACTCAATTAATGTACAAATTATATCATTTGTTTTCATCACTCTATTAGTATTTTGGTTAAATTATATGTTTTGATTATTGAATGATAGTGAAAGGATTGTAATTTAATTAATTGAGCATAATTAGTGAGGAGGATGGTGTGTCATTGATTATCTTTGATTGACTTTGATGGTCAGGATTTCTCTATTTATGATTACTTAGTCAAAGGATGACTTGTTAGCCGATAGGCTATATATAGTGTGAGCTTTCAGCCTGAAACAAGTCTCACGCCGTCAAACTACCATGGGTTGTCGTCAAACTATCGTGGATTGCCGTTAAAATATGTTGATATTAAGTCGTCGATCAAATGGAAGTAAAAGGTTGTAAAAAAGACGACGTGTTTGCTCCCCGCTCGGAGACACGAACGATATGGGGTTAATAATCAATGCATGGATGAGTTGGGTGGGCATAAAGTATTATATGATGTAAGCGGCCGCCTTTTTGTGTCGTGAAGCGTGCTGTCAAAAGACAGATGGAGCCACAACCATCAAAAACTTGTTGATGAAAAACATGACGGGAACCGACTTTGAAGCTGCAGCTCCTGCAATTGAGCAACCAGAGTTCCGAGTCTACAGAAGACGAGCCCTAGGTATATATAGATCTATTTTTTGTTTATTCTAAATAGATTGAACCAGAGCCACTGTAGGAGACTGGTTTTGGTACATCTCATCTTTAAAAAAAATTCGCTTGCCTCCCGCTTCATCCCCATCTTGGGTGAGTATTATTCCTCTATAATCCACCCATCTACCCCACTACCCGTGGTTGTTGGATCAAATCAATTTGCATTGCGCTACGATTTAGTGTCTTTATTCGGACAGAGCTACTGTAGGGCGGGATAGAAGAGCTTGGTACTTGAGCGCACTAATTGCCTTCGAACTGTCGGCGCTGCCTTCATCATGTGGCCTAATGCCTGGAAAGCACTTGATGCTCTCAATGTATCAGATACCCTTCGCCCATTTTACTCTCAACTTGACGGGTGATTTACCTCAACTGACTCTATTTCTCTTTCACCCGAAGAGTAATTTAGAAATTCATTCCCAAGATGTGGGTGTGCAGGGCTCCTCAATTTGCACTGGTATTTGCAAGAATGTCCCACTAAAATGTGGAGGCAAAGGGAAAGGAAAAATCTAATCATTTTTTTTAATTTATTTTTATCCAATTGTTAATTAGAAGAGTTGTAATTGATTATGCCCAATGCAAATCTGGGAAAATTTATATGATTCTTTTGTACGGAAAATATTTATAGGGTATTATAAGGATGCCAAAGAGCTTAAACAGCCAGCAAGTTGTGCTCAATATGTCTATTATTTGAATAGGGAAGGCCTCAGGTAAACATTGGACTGTTTACTTTCAGCTTAAAGTTGCCACCCAATGAAGAGCTCATGCCCATATTTTATTCATGGATTCATCTAGGAAAATATTTTGGCAAGAACAAAATAAATCTTTTCCTGTAAAATTGGTGTCTCCCAATGTTTTGCTAGCAGGTTTTAGGCTTTGCTTTGGAGGTGGGGCTGAAATTTCCTCTACCTGTTTAAGAATTCCATTGAATTCTTCATAGAGACAGTGATCTTATTGAATTCCACTCCTAGAGTTTCTTAGCCAATGTTGCTATGGAGCTTGCATTTTACAGCTATAGAGTCCAATTAAAAACAAGATCTACCTCCTTATATCCAACTTTTTAATTTTAATTTAAAAATGATTTTAGTGTCATTTGACAACTAAGCTTACTTAAGAACTCTCTGCTTGTGCTTTTAGATTTTTGGCCCATCTCAAAAGAGCTAGTAACACGGATGCTCTGTAATTGATAGGGAAGATTTTGTTTAATCTAGTTTCACATTTCCAAACATTTTATGGAGCCACTCATAGAGGAGAAATAGGATGTAGTGGTCTCCATGGAATGGCATCCTCATTTACCCATTTATCTATATTTACTCTGCAGCTCTTTAGTAGAGTGGCAAATCCACAAAAATGTTCATAAATTTTCTCAGTAGCACAATCCCTCCATAGGACTACAGTTTGAGAATGAACAAAAAATGACCTCCCTAATAAAGAACTAGTTATTGGTTTTGAAAATGAGATTTCTTATCAAAAATGCAAACTACTCTTCTGCGTTAAGGGATTCAAGCATAAAACTGGAATCTCGATGCATAGAAAGAATATCCTTGACCATCATGCAGTGTCTCTTTTCAATCAAAATTTTCAGTCAACCGGAAGTACAAATGCATTGAACCTGAGATCAAATCAGATTGCTTTGATCAAATCGGATTGTATTTTGTTTTCTTAATTCTTTGTAGTGCATGATAAAAAAGCATATCTACGTAGTAAAATAGTTTAAGTTTTTTTTGTCTTATCCTTTATCTAATTGGATCAGTTGTCTTTCAATACAGTTTGTTATAGTTGATTTCAAATGCATAATATAATATACAGTCTTTCTCATCAGCTTGCCTATTCACTCATTTTTTTAGCAGATATAATTGCTTTTTATTCCATCAGTTGGATATGATTATTTTTCAGTATAATGTCTATGCTATAATTATCATCTTTCAATGATTAACTGATTTAACACATTTCATTTACATAGGATATTAGTTTTATCTATAGTCATGATGGAAGGTTCATATCTTTGAATTCCAATGGCAAACTGATGATTTATTACTGTGGAAATGACATGAGAAGTTGTAAATGTATCTTTCTTGTGCCCTACTGCTATACTTATCTAAATTATATCAATTCACAGCATCTTCACTGGATCTAATGGCCTGACAATTTGTCGATAATATTAGGCTTCAAAGCATTTTCATTGCAGTTGCATAGAAATGGCCAATCATCTACAAATTTGTAATCCATTTGCCTCTTTTTATAGGTATATACATGAACACAACCGACATAGAAACACATGGAGTGGGTGATGGATAAATTATTCTGCAAGAACTTGTGTAATAGATTGGATGTTCTTGTTAAAACCCTCACCCCTTTAATTCAGCAGATTTGTGTGCTTGATTTGCAAGCACCCAAACATCCCCCTGAATGTGTTCCTTAGTTGGATATATGCATCTTAGATGCTTAAGCTGGAGAAGGATATCAATGACTACATCCACCACCATATGCCAACAACTATGTTGTTGGATATGAAAAAGCTTGCAATAGACCTAAAAGATGTTGGGGGTTGATAGAGTATGCTGGTGGAATCAGCAACAGATTTAAGCTTGATGATGAATGATTGTATTTTCAAACAGGTTTCCAAGCTCACCAGTGATCCATTTTTTAGAGTAGTCTTTGTAATTCAAACTGTAGGAGTAGCCCAGGAAAGCCTAAAATTTTAGGACTAGAGAAATCTATATGGAATTTGAAGGAAATCCTATTCCAGAATAAGGTGTCCCTCGTTGGTGTGCAATGCATGGGAGGCGGTGGGAAAACTACTGTAATTGGCTCTTTGTGATGATTCTGAAATTAAAGATGACTGGGTTATGGAGTCTCTACTTTGCTGATAGTTTTTCTCTCGCAAGGAGTTTAATCTTGGAAACCCATATAATACTCCAAACCCTAATTATATTCGTAATATTCTAAAAATAAAATTTGTTTTCTGAATCTCTTAAATCTTTTAATGCTTCTCTGGCATCACGCCAGTAGTTTTTTCTTAAGAGCTTGTTATGTTCTTATTCCCAAATTTACAGTCCTTGTTGATAATTGATGTGATAGATATTGCATGGAGCACAACATGCAAAATTTTTGAGCATTTGTTAATCCTCCTTTCCACCCCACCCCAAGGATTAGTAGTTTCTGGTTTACTTTTCCTTCAATTAGATTGAAGCAATGGCTGTAGGGAGATTGGTTTTGGTTTTGGTTATGTAATATTTTTCCTGCAAACTCTGCCCATTTTTTCTCATCGGCATCATTGACAGCATGCCATAATTATGGTAGAATCTTCAGGGAAGTTACTTGCCATGGTTTCACTGAATGTTTTTTTGGAAATTTGTATGTTGCCTGATCACTTTTTGTTTTTTTACATCAGTTTTGAAGCCACTGTTATTGAGTAGCATTCTCTTCACCCATTATAATTTCTCTCACATTCAACCTTTTTTATGAAGCGCAATAAAACATGAATCAAACAGACAGAAAAATAGAATCCCTTCAACGAATGTAACAGTCAATTAAATCAACATTAAGGCCAAGAAAATGAAATGGGCTAATTGGTGTTTGTGAAGAAGGGAAGCAAATTATGCTTATCTGGCCACCCAAGTTGTGTACAAGATGTAATAGGTATCTACGTTTGAAAGTTCTCCACAAAATATTAAAATGAAATCAAACAATTTCACATTCATGTAACAGTCAATTTAAACAATTTAAAACAAAATCCCTTCAATCAATGTAACTATTGTATTTTTTTGTGCACAAATAGAGTTGTACTCTTTAATATATTAGCTTATATATTTTTCTATTGGTCTAACCATTGCACCTCCTTTTTGATGTAAGTGTTAGTATAATATAAACACTAATGAGTTAATAAAAAGTATTTAAATTTATAATTCAAAAATTATTTTTTTTAAATTGAAATGATAAAAAACAAATTATTAGCATATAGGCTATATATTGTAGGAACTTTGAGCCAAAACCTATCTCACGCCGTAAAACACTAGTCGTAAAACAATTTGCCATTCGTTGTTTACCATTCATCTCCTCATGTCTTTGCATTTAATTTTTGGATCTCTGAATCAAATCGGATTTACTTGACTCAAATTTTAATGTAGATCTCTGAATCAAATTTAATCAAGTATGCGATAAAGATCACAATTTTTAAATACAGGAAGAGTTTGAGGGCAGAAATGACCAAAATAATTGTGGAAAATATATAGGGGTTTCATAAAAATTTATATGAGGCAAGCTTTGATAAGATTTTGTGGAGCACTTTGCTGGTGAATTGCATCAGGTTTTGGGTTGGCGATGTCGAAAAGGTAAGCATATATTTGCTTCATCAGTGGATTGTTAATTTTGTGCCACTTCTTTCTTCGGCTACTTTTGTCTTTATTAGAATTAACAAAAGGAGGAGGACTACTTCTCCATCTCACAAGATCAAACAAATTTTGGTTTTCCTGTGAAATTTAAGTGAACGGCCATGCTTGAAATGTGATTGAGTTCAAGCAAGCCACATTTACATGGAAGAGGTTAAACAGTTAGGGAGACGTGCTTAAATAGTGTATAGGTTGTGTCTATTTAAATGGAGGGTGAGCGGGCCACATAAAGCATTACCTGTTCTCTATTTACTTCCAAACTCTATTACAGTTCATGTTACAGATCCCTTTATCATCAGTAGCATTGCTCTATATGCTTCCCTTCACTGAATACTTTATCGCATAACTTTCATTTATACATTGAAGCAACAATTGTAGGGAGACTAGTTTTTGTTCTTCTAATTTAAAACAAAATTCTGTTGTGATAGGGCTTCTTCAATTTTTCCTGCAAACTCTGCCCATTTTTCCTCATTGGCATTGTTGACAAACTACACAATTTGAACAAAATCTTGAGGTAAGTCACTTGCCATGGTGTTCTTATATTTTTCTATCGGCGTAACCCTTGCACCCCTTCTGGTGCAAGTGCTAGTAGTTTAGATGTATGCTTACTCAGCATGTTGTAATCCACTTGTTGAAAAAGAGTAGAGATGTTGATATCTATGTTGTCCAATTGTTTCCATGTGTGTGTATCAAACTATCTTGTTTTAAATAAAAACAATTTATAATATGCTTAATACAAAAACTTTTTTTTTGATGAGAAAATAAATATTATTTATTAATATTGATTGATTCATAATGAATTAATGTTTGTTCTTTTATACAACTTCTTAGTATATGCTTTGAATATTTTTATTCTTAAGTTATTAAATAACTATTGGTTGATAAGGGGTCAACATGGGCTCAAAAATCATTTTGAATTTAGAAATTAAGAGGAGGAGGCTATTTTTGCACGTTGCATTCTAATCTAAGTTCAATTCTACCCTATCAATTTCACTAAGGATAATAAACTAGAAAATGTGGATTGGATATGGATCCTTGGAATGCATGATGATAGGTTTAGGTACTGACTTCCACACAAAACATGTCATTTTGTACACTACTTATTGCATTCAAGATAAATAAGTCAAAGTGTCTTGTGTACACTTTTCAACCTTACAATAACATACAATGTATATGTATTACTAATTAATTTATCATTTTATATTATTCTAAAGGAAAATGACCTTTTTCTAAAATTAAATGTGTTATTTAGACCAATGAATTAATGAAAGCAATAAATACATTGAAAGTAAACATATTTTCTAAAGGATAATAGAATTATGGGCATAGATATTAGAAAATTGAAACATTCTTGAAGTTAATTTAGAAAGTAAATGCAAAGAAGGTTAATAACACTTCACTCTAGGACATATGAATATTGAAAGTGTCTACTAACACACCAAAATCTAGTTGAATTTGGGTTAGAAATAAAAGATATCTATCTATGATTCATATTAGGATATGAACAATCAATCAATTTTGTGAGGGGTCAAATATGCAAAGACTAGGTCATTTTAGTTATGGATTTGGTCTCTACTTATGAAATGATTTAGTTGACTCTGCATTCCTATTTCCTATTTCACTAATTTTGTTGTTCTTTGCCTTGCTAGATTTAGAATTGTAGTATTCAAAAATTCCTTAAGAGAATTATTGAATTTATACAAGATAAGTTCTCCTTGGTCAATCACTAGAAAAGGTTAGCTAAATATAGTTGTACCAATGATCAAAGACAACACTCCTCAATCATGCAAAATGTTCTAGGATGATTATACAAATTATGATTTTTTTTGTGCTCCAATTGAAATGTTCCTTGAATTATATGCCAATATTTTCTTATAATGATTAGAAGATGAGGAAATGTCAAATGAATGAAATTCAAAGCCTTTAAATATATAGGTACATAAAAAAAAAAATCTTGCAAACTTGTGTTTAGTTGAATCTAAGTGGAAAAGGAATAAGTGAAAGTCACCCAAATTTTTGAATTTAAATTTTAATGGGTTGGATTCATGGGTGCATGGTCAATCCCAAATAAGTGAAAATGACCCAAGCTATGGGAATGGTAAAATCATGGTGGATAACACATGTATAAATGTTATAAATGAAAGAATGAAGGTAAAACCCAACTTCACACATGATTGCACCATTTGTAGATATGTAAATGCATTAATTCATTCTCTCAAAACATGCACAAAACTAAATGGAAAATGGCATAGTTATCCAAATTTCACCATTATAGTTTGTCCCTATATTGAGGTGAATATGAATCCTCAAATAATCATATATCTCAAATTTTATATACTTGCAAACATACATGCAAAGTAAATATCCAAATATAAGAGGGTGGATCATGGGTCCATATAAATTAATTGACCCTACTGAATATTGTTGTGTAAATCTATCCTTTAACATGCATGGTCCATGTGAACCTAGAAAATAGAGGAAGATATTCAATGAGTAGCTTCTATCACACAAGTAGAACTTAAGAGAACTACAATCTAAACTTATTATCATCAATCATGAAAGAAAGAGGAGAGAAAATGTTATGAAAATTTCCACCTATATAAAAAGTGATATTCATCCTCCTAACTCAATGTTCATTGGATGGCAAGGAAAATTTTGTGTTGATGTGTCATGTTAGTTTATGCATTTGGTGATGAGTCTATGTGTAGGAACTTGTAATGTTTTCAACCTTAGCATGAGAGTGTCAACAAAAAATTATGCCCCCTTCAAGTGGTTGCATCCATTAGATGTAAAGAATTGGAGATGGAAAAAAATACATGAAATATAAATGTAAGCTAAGCATGCAAGCATATTTCATACAAAAAGTGATAATGTAATAAATACTTTGGTTAACAAATTAGTAAAGCATCTTGAAAGATAGGCATGGGAAGCATGTGGGCTAGAGATATCATCAAGGAAAGAGGTTGTTCCCAACATGGGAAAGAAAATGGTGATGTGGTCCTCAATGTCCAAAAACACTTGTGTAAGCACATAAGAAACTAGGAAAGGCGCATGCCCTTGATATGGCAATATGGGCACATAATGGTTAAGGTAACGCGATAGGCCCCTAGTGGTGATAAATAGATCCATACAAGGAATAACATGTGTAGACACTAAAAATTTATTTACATTCCTCTAAGTTCATATTTCTTCTTATCCATATAATTAAATAATTTTAATTATTTAATTATTCTAAAATACTCTCTAAGGTTAATTAAACAATTTTAACTGTTTAATTAATTGACCACTTTTTAATAATTATCTTTAATTATTTAGTCTCTAATATTCTTCAATGTTTTTTCTCTCCGATCAACTCTATCTCAATTTTGGAATCTAAATCTTTACTAAATTATTAACTTTCCTTAAATTTTGAAACTTCATCTTCATCCACTAGTCACTCAATCTTCAAAATAAAAACTTTGCGCAATTATCTATTAAGAAAATTAAATAATTCATTATTATCCCAAGTCATGCTTCAAAATGAAAATTTCTATTTTGTAGTTGAGTTGACTCTACTAATTTTTTAATTATCTCATGTCTTCATCCTCATTCTCATCTCTTATTTATTTTTTCCTCGAAAAGTCTATAAATAAGATCATTTCTTCATCATTTGGGGATCTCACATTTTATGTAAATCAACTTTGTCAAAATCTATTATCAATCAAATCAATCATCAATCATATTGTTATGTTGCTGAGATTTAGCATCCACATCTAAAGACGAAGCAACATCACTTCATTTCTTTTTGAGTTTTGCAGTAGGATTGATAAACTAGAATTTAAATTTTGATTTATTTATTTATGTTTTCATGTTGTTTTTATTTCTTATTTTTTTATTCTAATGAATACATTTTGGTGAACCTGACGTGAACAACATTTTATTTTTGGCTATCCTTCTTGTATGCAAGAATTTGTTGTTTTCTAACTTGTAGGTTGTGGATAGTTTAAGAAATCTTTGAAACCACACTTCTAGGAGCCTTTTGAGGAGAAAAAAATGTCACCATTGCATCTGGAAGGGTTGTTCCATAAATTTTGATTTATAATAGTCCATATTTTGGTGTTGGATAACATTCTAAGCTTAAAAGACATTTTTTAGACACTTTCTTTGTTAAAACATACATTTGTATGATTTTTAGTTTTGGACTATTAATTTATTGTTGCATGTCTAAACTTTCTATTTTAAATTAGTCTTCTTTCATTTTTTTATTAGAAAATTAATTAACAAAGATTTAATCACTTGGTCAAATTGCCTGTTCTTCCTTTTCATAATTTTCGAAAATACCAATCTGTAATAAAACAAACATAACTTTTAAACCAATAATCAAATTCTCAAGTTTTTGTAGGCGTTGGAAAGATTGTTCTTATATACATGTTGTGAATTAGGTCATTTCTTCAAACCATAAATAAAAAATTAGGTATATTCAATCAAAGTAAAGGTGTTAGTTTCAAACTTCATATAAGCACATACACAAACTTGCTTTTTTAATTGTTTTCTTTAAATTTCACAATAATTCTAATGGTTTGTTTGGCTTTCACTAATCATTTTTGTAGCTTGTGGTGAAACATTAACTAACAAGTGAGTTATGTAGATTTTTGAATAGTTTAGGAATCCACACTTATTTTGGTGCTTTAAAATGAATTTACATTTCAAATTGGTGCACTAAAATTGAACAAAACTTGAAAATTTACATTTGGTCATGCTTTAAAATGAATTCATTTTTGATGTAGAGGAAGGATTAGCCAACTCAAAGCAAACCCAAGAGGCAGATTAGGGCTTGGTTCAAAATTCAACTCCATTGTTGCTTCTAGATTTAGCTTCATGGCTACTAATAAAAGGCTTCATAAATAGACTTGGTTCAACAACTTGAGGTAGCATACATGCATGGCAGACCTATCATGGGTCTTACAACTAGGCAAAAGTAGAAAGCTATGTCACACTTTATAAAGGAAATGACCAACACTAATCCAAATTTTAAACTTGAATCACTAAAAACTGGGATATATGTTTTGAATTTTGAAATGATGTAAACTAGTAAAATATGTATTTTTTAGTATATTTTATGTTTGTATTTTTATTTTATTTTTTTAAAAATTATTTTAAATTATTTTTTAATAAATTAACACTATAATTTAGTTGCTGATAAAATGCTAAAAAATGAAGTTGCATGGGACGTCAAACTTTTTATAGTATTTTTTTTCTTTCAATTTTTTTGTGTGTATTTATAACTTGAAACTTTAGTGCATGGATATTTTTTTTTTCCAATTTTGATAAACATATATTTTAAAATAAATATTAAAATATGTGTGAATAAAAAAATAGTTGTTTCCACTAGACGTCAACTTTCATATTAAATATTTATCTAAAATGGAAAAAAAATTATACCATCTTGAAATAGATTCTTTTATCTAGTGCATCATATATATATATATATTTTTAATAAGTTTTAGTATCTTTCCTTGGCCATGGTAATCAACTTAATATTTTGTGTTGATAACCTACTTTTAGTACAAATAAATAATAATTAAATTATTAAAATATATTTTTGAAAACTACACTTATGGATCTACAAAAGGGTATTTTTATATTTAAAAAAAATTTATTTACATTAGTAGGAGTTATTGAAACTTTAAGTTTTTCAAAAAAAAAATTTGGTAAATTGGACTCAAAGTGGTACTCCATATATTTTTAGCCAACAGTTTTAGTTGAAAAAATTGTGGAAGTATCTAACTTAGCTAGAATGAATCTTACTAGATCATATGTTTGACCAAAATTGATTTTTAGTTAGAAATACTTAAATTCAGTTGTTCTGATAAGTTGGCTAAAAGTGTGACACAACTTTGTGCTTTTACCCAACCTTGAATCACAAACAAAATAAGATGACAAACAAACCACCATCAAAGGAACTGCAACTTTTGCAACGTTCAACCTAGGAAAGATGGTTCCAATATAACAAAAGCAACCCTTAAAGAACATTCAAACCTCAATACAAACTTGGGATAAATTTCATCAACATCTTAGACATGTTTCTAATGAGCTTTCCCATGCTTAGATGCAATCTAGACTCCTACATGCTTGTGTAACAACATTTCCTTAACTATCTTGACACAATTCTCTTGGGACAGTCAAAATAAGACTCAAAACCAATCCTTCAAGGTGTTCAAAACTCTTGATATAGGTCTGAACATACTCCTAAAACACTAATCAATACTCACCACTTCCAAACTTTGAAAAATAATGCATGGGTTTTAGCTAACAAGCACAAAATGAGGATTTTACAGTATTTTTCATGCTTAACTTGAAACAGACTGGTGAAGATTCCTTCCAAATGTGAGCATATTAGGACCTCCCACCTTGAAAATATTGAAGAACAAGAAAAAATAGAATTTTGGGTGAGTTTTTAGCATTTTTGAATGGTGGAATCAAAAGATATCATATTTTGAAAGCCCACGGGTTACCTTGGCTAGGGTTTGGGTAGATTTTAGAAAAATTGATATATCTTCCTTATTACTCAATGAAAAATCATACCACCACTTGATAATTAAAGAGGATTCATCACACTACAACATGCAATCAACTCCCAATCAGTATAAAGATCATACAAGTTGTACAAGCTATCAGAATGTGTTGCAACTACAAAAAAATACCAAAAATCTTCATTCCATTCACTCTAAGTTTGAAAAATCAATACAATAATGCTTGCATTCGACCATTTTAGAATATTCATTCTTTTTAAAACCATTTAAAATTTATGCCCATGTTCTCACAATTGAATGTAATTGAAAACCACATTTTTGACAACTTTCTAAAAAAAATTGCATGACAATTTGGCAACTTTTGACAATTTTTGGAATTTTCCAACTTTTACCACCAACAACAAAACCCACTATAAAAATGAATTAAATACAATAGAAAATGGTCATAAATGACCTTATTAACCACTAAGACCCATTAAAAACTAAAAAACTCAAAAATTACAAAAAAGAGCAAAAATAAAGCACCTAGTGCCCCTACACCATATTCCCAAGGGGAAGAAAAAATTGAGTTCCATATCAAATGATGGTATAATTTTATTTCTCTCCTTCAAATTTTGTTGTAGCATTAGCTTTCCTCTGACCACCTCATGACCTTCTCCATGCTTTGCTTGATCTTCTCTAGACGTTTCTTGGTTTGCACTCTTTTCATTCTCTCTTTCTTCGTGCATCTTCTCTTATCAACTTCTCTGCTTGAAGACTCCAAGATTCTATTTCTTTGTCATACACCTCATTGTTGTTTTCCATTTTTTCCTCCTCTTAATTTTCTCCTTTTTCTGTACTTTTACAAACATTAGTATCAACATGCATTAGATAAAAACCATGGGGACAATTTACCTCTTCACTATCTTCTTGTGCTAGTTGTATTTCTTCTTCCTTGATCTCATATATATCCATCTTCTTATCAATTTTATGGTCATCACCAACCTGCTGGTTTCTTGAATGTAACTCTTTCCAATGGACCTTTACATTTGTGTCTACTTGAGAACATTGTTCTTCCATGACTTCTATGTTTTCTTGAAAACACTCTTGATCGTCCTTCATGTCCATGTCAATGAATGCATTTTCTTCCTTTGTGTCATCTTCTCTTTTCAAAGTAACCATCCTTTTCTTTCTCCTTTTGTGAACAATCATTAGTATGGTCCACTTCACCTTCTTTCTCATTGACCAATGGAAAACATTTTCTTGGTATGCTTCCTCAAGATACTAGTATACTATTTTCACAAGAGACTATTGCAATTTTTCATCAAACTCTACCAATTTTCTCTCAAACTCTTCATCTAATTTTTTCTTCTTGACTTTCATCTTTTTCTGCATCTTGCTACCCTTTCTCTTTTCTTGATTTCTTCTCGTGATACCTCACCGAGGTTCCTTTATTTTTCTCTTTGAACTAGGTCTAGTCTTTTGGTATCTAGGTTCTTCTCTTCAACCTATCAAAAGCAATACACAAACTTGCAAAACTTCCCTTGCCCAGATCTTTGGGATCCCAACTTATTTTCCTAGACCTTTTAGGCTCTAATACCAATTTGATGTAGAGGAAGGATTAGCTAACTCAAAACAAGCCCAAGAGGCAGATTAGGGCTTGGTTGAAAACTCAACTCCATTACTGCTCCTAGATTCAACTTCATGGCTACTAACAAAAGGCCTCATAAACATAATTGGTTCAAAAAATTGATGCAGAATACATGCATGAAAGACCTATCATGGGTCTTACAACCTTGAATCACAAACAAAATGAGATGACAAATAAACCACCATCAAAGGAACTACAACTTTTGCAGTGTTCAACTTAGGAAAGATGGTTTCAATATAACAAAAGCAACCCTTAAAGAAAAATAAAACCTCAATGTATACTTGGAAGACCTTTCATCAACATCTTATACATGTTTCCAATGAGCTTTCCAATGCATAGATGCAATCTAGACTCCTACATGCTTGTGCAACAACATTTCCTTGGCTAGGGTTTGGGTAGATTTTAGAAAAAATGATATATCTTCCTTATTACTCAATGAAAACTCATACCGCCACTTGAAAATGAAAGAAGATTCATGAAACTACAACATTCAATCAACTTCCAATCAGTATAAAGACCATACAGTCTATACAAGCTATCAGAATGTGCTGCAACTATAGAAAAACACCAAAAAACTTCATTCCATTCACTCTAAGTTTGAAAAATCAATACAATAATGCTTGCATTCGACCATTTCAGCATATTCATGATTTTTCCAACCATTTAAAATTGATTCCCATGTTCTCACAATTGCATGTAACTGAAAACCAAATTTTTGACAACTTTCTAAAAAAAGTTGCATGACAATTTGGCAACTTTTGACAATTGTTGGAATTTTCCAAGTTTTGCCACCAACAACCAAACCCACTACAAAAATGAATTAAATACAATATAAAATGGTCATAAATGACCTTATGAACCACTAAAACCCATTAAAAACTAAAAAAACCCAAAAAATTACAAAAATGAGCAAAAATGAAGCACCTACTGCCCCTACACCAATTTTCCCTTGGTGCACTAAAATTGAACACTTTGATTTGGTGTATTAAAATTTACCTAAAATATTCACATTTCAATTTGGTGCATCTAAAATGAACCCTAAAATCTTCACATTTCATTTTGGTGTTTAAAATTGAACCTATAATCTTCAATTGGTGCTTTAAAATCACACATTTCAATCCTTGAGCCACACATTTCAATCCTTGGTGCAATTAATTTTTTTTTTGTCATGAATAGGAAGTTATTAGTGTGTATTCTCTTCTCTCACATGCTTGCATAATCTTGAGAATTATAAACACCAATTTTTCCTTTTCTTATTAGATCCTTGCTTGTTTTATATGCCTTAAATCAAACATTTTCTATGAAGGATTAAAATAAATAATTCATTTTTTGTTTTGGTTAATTAAAGAAAAATTGTATTTTAATCCTAAAAGTGTGTGTGTGTGTGTGTGTGTGTGTATGATCTTCTCCTGCACACTTGCGTGATCTTGGGAATCAAAAACACCACTTTTTCCTTTTCCTTTTAGGGGGGCTATCTAGGGATTTCATCACCCTAGAGGATGACCTCAACTCTAGTGTTTTGGGGATGAATCAAAAGACATGTCTCTTGGAATTTATGAGTTTATCATTTGAGCTAAGCCCCCAAGAAATTTATACCTTGGGGAAGTGAAGGAGAAGGGTGGGTCACCCTATTCTCCCAAATGTTTGACTTTCTTGCACTTTTTCAAACTCATGGATTAGGTCTCATGTGCCCTTGTAGCATAGAGGATTCCACCAACTTATCCAACCAAACAATCCCATTTTCCATCCAAATCCAATTTTATAACCATTTCTTTAATTTAACTTGAGATTTGTCATAGTCAAGTTGAATACAATATGTTGTCCCTAGTCATCCATCCATCTACCCCTCATATCAACAAACCCCAACATTCCAACCTACTTACCAAAAAACCATAAGCCCTAATCATCCACCCATCTATCCTCAATATCAAGAACCAATTAACACAATATATACCATTGATCCCCAACAAAAAATTATTTTTCATCCTTATCTGAACATTAAAAAGGGAAGCCAATCTTCCATCCAAAGCCTTCCTCAAAAACCAATCATATCACAAATGCCTATCTCCCATGCCAATCCAACATTTTCACCCCCTTCACAAAATTTAAAGAAAGTAATATATCGTCCACCTCCTCTCACAATCCTTCATCCACTACACCATTTTAATCCCCTCCATCCCTATCCATAAATCTATTCAATAGAAATGCATTTAGAAATGATCTCCAAGGACTAGTAGCAGAGAGTCTTACAAAAATATGATATAAAAATAAAGTTAGGTGATTCCATCACATTCCTAATCCTACACCATCCAACCGTCTTCCACCATCATTCCCTCCATTACCTATCAAGCTAACTCAAGAGCTTCATATCCAACACCTTGAGTTCATTGAAGAAAATCCTATCATTATTCAAAATTATATCACATTAAATAAATCACTGGATCTATGTCAAGAGAAAGGTCCAAAGTATGATGAAATAAACTCCAAGACAAATCAAGACCAAGCTATTCAAAAATCCCCTCTAGATGATCATGATATCCAAGTTAATCCAATATTTGATCAATATCCTGTTCCCAATCTTGACATCCATGATGAGCATATCTTTGATCAAGATCCTACCATTGATCATGAAATCCAAAATGATCCCCTCACCGACATTTATACTATCCATGATCAAAAACTTGAAGTTGATCCTATCCAAACTCCTATCACCTCTACTTCTACAGATGAGACATTTGCTTCTATTGGAAACATAAATGATCTTCCTCTAGAAAAAGAGTCTCCTACTCAAATAGACATTTACAAATGATCAAGCTATAGCTGAATTCACAAGACTTTATGGTGACATTTCAGAAGATGGGCATGAAGAAGGTTTTTACATCAAATTTGAAGCACTAATATCTTTTGAAGAACCATTAGAATCCAATATTTCACAAAATCAAGTCAAAGATACCATTCAAGAGGCTATCCCGCATAAGTATAAAGCTAAAATATCCTATCAACTAGGATCATCTACTTTTGTCAAATCATATTTTCTTGGAAAAGAGAAAATAACAAGCATTAATGGTTTTCAATAGAATAATGATGGGTTAGCATCTTTCTTCCAAAAAAAAAATTACCCCATCATAAATAGAATCTGTCAAAGTATGCAATATCAAGGAAGAGGACTAGACCTACATGAGCAAGGAATTCTAGAACCAATACAGTTTTATGAAAATCCTAGACATCAAGATCTTGGATATTCTTCAATCAAAAAATATAATAATGTTAGTGATTCCTCCATGATATTAGGGGAAACTTTATCTAATACAAACATCAAAATGGGGACCATGAGTAGTTCTCATCATAAGGTTTTTTCCAATACTCCTTCCATCTACACCATAAACTGTCATTTCCAATTCATTAAACCTACCCATTGGAACCAACAAAAATAAAATCCTTACAAATAAAAAGTCCAAAATAAAATGTCAAAGGCCATTGAATCAAACAAAAATCCAAATGGAAAAATGAAGTTAAGATGGATCCCAAAGAAAGATGGATCAAGAAAAAAAAGAGTCCAAATCCAATATCCAATCAAAATGTGGAGTCACAAGAAAAGAGGTCTCCCACATATAACAAATTTCCACCTCCTTCAAAATATTCATCATGCAAAGCATATAAAAGTATTGGTTCCAAATACTATCCCAATGAAATTCCAAACTCCATCATTCGTCATCCGAAGTTTGGAAGATGAAAATCCATACATCCAAAATGTCAAATAATCCATCCACACCTACCATCTTCCATCATAATCCTACATCTCATCTAAAGTCCAAAATTCTTAATTCATAAATCCATTGTGTTTTGGTAGCAAAACTTTATCGTAAGGACTCTAAGGGCACTTTATCACGATGTGTGTATTCCAATAAGGCCAACCCTAGTGTCAATAATGATCCTAATGACATCCATCAATTGTATACAAGCGCCATGATCTTGACAAGGAAACTCCTCCATAGAGGTCACTATTGGCATATCATGACACCAACATCTACATCAACACCATTAAAGGATTCAAAAAAATCAGTGATCATCTAAACATGAAGGCCATCCAAAAAAAATAAAAAATAAAAAAATAAGTAAAGAGAAAAAATCATCCAATAGTGAAAACCATTCTTATGGCACTTTGGGTAAGTACAATGATGAAAACCTGGCAAAAAAGTGTCATGTGTAAGATCAAATATCTATGTGGACCATTACACTTGGGGGAAAGTTGTCTCATCTTCCATACCTTTTCCATGATATTTCCATTCATCTAACCAATCCATATCCTTTCCATCCATCTTCCCTACCTACCTTTATCTTGATAAGGACTAGGGCACAAACATAAATCATGCTTTAGAAAAATCTTGACATGACAATCCTTTGTCCATGCATAGTAAAAATATCATTCCATTTCCTATATAACATTATCCAAACCCATATTTGGGAGAAAATAAATTATTCCTATGTGACATAGTCCTTGGAGATCATATCCTAAATATTCCATCCAATTATCTATTAAACACCCAAAATACTGAGAGGAGGTGAATCAGTATTCCATTAAACCATCCACACAATATCCATCCAAGTAGTAATAAAGTTCTAACTATAACAATTAGTGAAAGAATGGAATCAACACAAGATGGAAATACACATGAAAACCAATATTTTTACATGGAAAACCCAAAATGGAAAAAGCCGCGGTGAGGATTAACTCACAATATAATATATATGGATATAGAATATTACAAAGGTTCACTATAAGAAACAATGTCCTTAAAGGCTCACCGCCTGAAATAATTTACAAAATAGAGTAAGGATCACTACCAAAAGATGAATTGAGATAGAATGAACCTTCCTTGTGTTGGAGTTCAGTTCTAGTGATGCATAGTATAGAAATCACTTCCCTATAAGTATACTATCTTCTCACATATAAAACTTCACATATTCACACTTTCTAAATTTCATCCCTTTTCCTATTTCACATCTTGTTCTCGTTCTTCTCCACAAAAATGTCTTACATATATACCATATACATTCACTTTCACTAATTAGGTCGGCCTAATTAGAGAAACCCCATCCCTCATCAAAACCAAGTCTATCAGCATTATCCTAAAAAAAATATTCATCTTCACACCCAACACAAGCATCCAATAAATGGTATTAGTTGGAATGGACCTAAGATAGATCCATTTATCATTCACAACAAATTTAATCTTCTTGATTCAAATTCATGATTAGGTCAGCCAAAGTTAGACTGTAGTCTTTAGAACAAAACACTTCATATCTTTTGTATGCATTCACATATCATCACAAAAATTTGATATAAGATGAATCTTGTAGTCACAAATCTATGTACAAAGTCTTGTAGTGATATCTTTCTTTGAGGTAGAATCCGGACCAAAAAATTGGCATACTAAACTAGTATATAAGTAGAAAAATATTTTCCAAATTATTGGTAACAGTATCTTTCCAACTGTATATCCAATTCAATTGAAATATTTTCAGTGGATGCAAATTATTTTGAGATAGAACATAATATCAACTTCTGAATGAATCTTACAAAATAAGATAATCCAGACCAAATTATCGGATCAACAGACTTCCATTACCAGAGCAACTACTGAACTATACAAGTAATGTACATCAATGATCCATTCTTCTAATTTTCCAAATTCCATTGTTGACATCAATGAAAATCTTCCAATTTCCAACAATCTCCCCCTTTTTCATTGATGGCAACACATGAAGTGAAAACCATAAAAAATATTTCTTCTCTACTTTTCATTTCTCTCCCCAAAAAAACTTTTCACAAGACTTTTCACATGGTATCTTCTCTCCCTTGACAAGGTACCTTATCTCCCTCTTTGACATCAATGGCAAAGGATAAAAATATATTGAATGCTTTGACAATTTCCTTTATAAACCTGAATACTCCCCCTAAGGATTACATCCAAAATAATATATGTGAGTAATCATCTAGAGGTGGTTGTTCCTTGAAGTTTACTAAGAGTACTTGTCCAAGAGGATTTCCCTTCATCCCAGAGATTCTTTGCTTCTGAAAAGGATTTGCATAGATAATTAAGATGATCAACTAGGATTTCTTTTCCTTCAACTAGAGTTATGGGAGTAACGTTTGAGCTCAAAATCTTATCAACCAGAGAGAGAGCATAGTAGAAAGGAGTGCACTTAATTTTTATCAGATCTCTAAGCTGATCAAATTGTTCAATCATCTCTCCTTCCTCCTTATGTAATGCAAGATATTCTTCATTTAGCTTTGTTAAACCATACCATGTTTGATCATCCAAATCAAGAGTTGGATTAAAGGTGTTCGAAGCATATTTTATTTGAGTCTCAATAGTGTCCACAACATCCTTGAATCTTTGGATCACATCAGGCCATGTCCAATAAAATGAGAATAAACTTTTGGCCTCTTTCTCACACTCTTGAACCTCTTTAATTCTATCAAGTGCAATGCTATGTGTATACTTGCACCTATCTTCAATTTCCAACAATCCTTTTCCTTTGACCCAACTGACCATTTCACTTACTACTTGACTCTTGAGTTATTTGAATTTATTTGTCAATGAGTTTTTTCTTTCCACAATAGACTGTGAAGAATTGGAGATGACTCTAGGAATTATCCAAAGATGTGTCTTTCTCCTTGCTAGCTACTTGAGACTCCTTGGAGTTGGCTTAATCTAAGTAATTAATGCATGAATCTCAATAACTTTTCTATTTTCTCCAGAGGTAGTCATTGATTTACCAGAGATCAACTTAGATTTTTTAAGAATTTCTTGAGCTATTTCAGTATAGGTTCCAAATCTAGGTTTGTTGGGGTCTTGAGGGCTGTTGATTAACATTTCAATACAACCATTAGCATAATCCTTTTCAATCTCATACCCTAGCTTAGGAGTCCATGAGTTTCTCAGTTCAACTACCTTGATAATGCAGCTATCAGTGGATACCAAAAATGTTATTTCATCCTTATATTTTGTGACTAATTCTCTACATTTTGTTCATTCTTCTTTGGAATTTTTCAAAGAAAGTAGAAAGGGAATCTCCTTGTGCATCCAAATCTCCAATTTTTCTCATTAATTCTCTGATTTGATGAGCAATCGGTTTGGTATTTACCCAAACGTAACTTCTCCTATACTAGAAACTTCTCTCATAAAGTAGATTGTTAGACATAATATCAATGTTCCATATCTAAATGTGCATTTATTCTTCTTGATATCATTCAAATTTTGTAGCAGTTGTTACTAGAGCAACTCAAAAAGATCATATTCAATTCTTTTCTCAACCATTTCTAATGCTAAGTCAATTGCGGAGGTAGAGACATCATTATCACCAAAAATCAAGTGTGAAATAACCAAACTTACATATTGAACTATTGGTTCATTGATTCCAGTACCTGTGTTCTTTATTAATCCCTTTCCTTTGTCAAGATTGCATTTAGGAGTAGGTCCGATGGATTATAAACCTGTAACATCTCTAATTTTCTCTTTGGATATCATATACGAATTGTCCAACCATACAAACTGATCATGAAATATGCTAATTGGAAATCTAAAACATCTCTCTTCATTGCTAAAGTTTGAAAATTGATCCTACATATCCAATTTCATCTCTATAAGCACATTGTATTCTAGTTTTAGGGTAAAGTCTTCTTCACTTAATTCTTCAAACCACAATATGCATGCTTTTCCATAAGTAGGTTCTTCCAATTTTCTATGAATATATCCCAATGTCTTCAATTGGAATAACACCAAGGGGAACTTCCAAAAATGCACCTGAGGGATCAAGTTCTAGGGTTTTAATAGGATAAATGGATAGTAGATTTTAGAAAAAGAAAGAGTGCATGGAGACCTTCTAAGATATTTCCATCATAAGGACATTTTAAAAGTATCTTCACCATAATTACTATAGGGATATTGAGATTGATGAATCCCATCAAAACATGTGCCAAGGAGACATGACATAGGAGATGGGAATGGAAATTGCAAGGTGCATAATGACTATAGTCCAACCACTACCTTTGAAGGTAGACTAAGGAAAGCATAGAGAGTAAAGGACTGTATATGGAAGTTTGTCCTAGCAAGGGGTGTAGATCTTGTTACAACTTATGTCTTCAAAGTAAAAAGAAAAAAGGGTAGTCTTAGATCTACAATGATAATGAGGAGCTCGAAGGAAGTAGGGTAGTCACTACCTTTAAAGAAGACCAAGAACAAGGTTTTGAAGCTTGCTTTGAGGGTCTCATTGCATGACAAGTTGAGAATAAGGATTAAGAAGATAGACATAGGTTTGTCAATATAGGGTTTTGAGGTTGCAAGTATTAAAGCACATTGTTCACAATGGTAAAAGATAGAATTGTAAAGGACAATTAAAAGGGTTGTGAATAGAGCAAATTTTAGTGGTACAAATGAGTCCTATGAAGAAATAGGGTGATAGTAGTAATGATAGGGGTAAGGTTTGAAGTAGTGGAAAGACACCATTGATGAATTCAAGTGTTTGGTCATGAAGCCATCAAGAGAGCACAATCTATCCTTCAATGATGTTGCATTTTTTAGGTCAAATGGTAAAGGGGCAGTGGCCGTCCATAGTCATGATAGTGGCACATAGCATGAGGGTTGATTGAGAGTTGTGATATCTTTGAGACAATGCCATTATATGACAACAATCATGTCTTGGGCAGTGGTATGAACTCTGAGCAGTGATAAAATCACCAAAAAAGCAAATGAAGATAGGACCTTGCAAAGAATAAAGGTGATACCTTATTCTAAAGGATGAAGAATGAAAAGGGGGCAGTATCTCTACAAAAGATAGTAACCTTGCAATATTTGATATTACATTGGAAGTATCATGTCAGTATGATAGTTTTATAAGGGTAAGTTTTTGAAGTGACAGTCACAAAACTTAGAGCCATAGTCCAATCATGAAGGTAATGTGATAATCACGTTCATGGAGATAGTCTAGAATGATGAAGGTTCTATGACAGGGAACAAAGTATCCTTATGACAACATCAAAAAGGGTAGCCTCATGAAGACAAGTGATGGTCTTGGAGTAGTGAAAGCAAAGAATAGATGAATATTTCAGGGCAACATTTTATCTTCATGAGACCTAGTTCTAATGGCAATAGATTTTAATAACCCTTTTAAGTAAGGTCAATAACTATCACCTAGTATATGACCATAATTTATGGTTGTGTATGAAAGGAAATAAAATAAAGGTCAATCAAACCATGCCAAGTTTGGAACCTTTAGATACTGTGTGGAGGTTTTTTAGATATGGTTTGGATAGTGTTGTCAATTCTTGCTACAACATTATGAAGAACTATTTTTTTTTTTGCTAAGGTGATTGTGGAAAATATTTAGTTGTGTCATTATGACATTAAGGATCAATACCCCTTTGGTCATGCCATGAACAAACCTATGAAGAGAGTTCATAGATAGAGCTAAAAGATAGACAAGGGTTGAGGGAAAAACTTTATGTGAGAATAGTCACCTACCTGGAGGATTATGGTGAATATGACAGTCTTATGATAGTAGGACAGTCGTATTTCTCATGACTATGGCATAAACAAAAACAATTAAAAGGAGCAGACCCTAAAGACAATAGGACAATAATTCTATCATGGTTCTTTATTAATGGTTTAGTGTCATCTCAAGCTGCTTGTGAAGAATATGGTATTGCATCAAATTTTTCAAGACAAATTTATACATAAGGAATAGATAAAATATCTCATTAAAGTGCAATAAGAGGGTAATTGAGGACTCTTTATGTCATTTTTGACATGGGAAAGGTAGCCTAATGGATAAGTATGCATCTAAGGGGAAGTTTGAGACTATTGGAGGAATTTTTCAAGCACTTATGAAGGTTTTAGGTGCCCAAAACCCATTATATCCGACCAAGGGCAGTTTGGAAGACATTTGCAAGTTTTGAGGAGTTTTTTTGGGCACATCATCAAGCTGGAGCTAGAAATAGGGGCGATTGAAGACCTTTTCCAACCATCACCAAGCGTTTAGGAGCCAAATGAGGAACCCTATTCATAGATGAGGCCAAGGGATTACTTTTTCACCACTCAAACAACCTTTTGGAGCAATTTTGGGGGCTGAAAAGTAGGCATTACAATTTTGGAAGACCAAAGGAATGTTGACTCAACAAGATA
>VDFB02016745.1:0-21008 GCA_007258455.2 Sequoia sempervirens | reverse complement strand
GAATTTGGTAACTAATCAAAGGCAGCCTAAAGGACTCGACCAACTAACGAGGACTTTAAAATCCTCGTACACTTTGGGCTCTACAAGACCCAGGAGGGTGATCCCTTAATGTGTTTACAACCTCTACACCATTATTATAAACATTAACAATAGCATATGATCTCACTTAATAGCTCAACACGATAAGATAATATCAACTAGAATTGGTTGTTCATAGACAATATCAACTATCTGGAGCATGAGATAACTAAACACAATCCATTGTATAAGATAGTCAATGATTTGCAATTTGTAGCAAACTCTAGGAAAAGACAAACAAATACTGAACTACACGAATAATTACAACTTAGATCAGTGCCATATATCCATTGTAGGAGTCAAATTCATAAGCATATAGAGGTTTATAATAGATTTAATACATCACATATAAGATCCCTAACAATATTGCATTACAATTTCATTAGTATGCATTCTAACCCAGGACTACTTATCAAATCCTTATATAGAACATATCTGCCTATAATCCTATTCAAGCATTTTGATTAATTTGTTGAATTAAAGCTAAAATAGAATCATACACACCACAACAACGAGATGGATAAAACAACCCTTAGTTATTTCATTGAAAGTTTAGATATGCATGTACAATGGAGAGACATGACCTCGAATTTTCATTTCAACTCAAATGCTAGTACTGTTATACAACATTAAATCTCTGTGAACTCAAAACCTGTTACATAATGACTCAAAACCTAAATTGCATTTCTCTAAAACCATCGGACTTTACAATTCGCTCTACAACTTCACCTAGACTCAACAAAAATTATCTAACTTGCTAACCCATACTTCTAACATTGAAATCCTTCTTATAGAAAATGAAGGAGCAAACAAGCACTAGGCCAGAAAGTACACCTATCACCAGTCAATTGGAGCACCTGGTGATATTCCAAAATTTGTTACAACAACCACCACTTTGAAAAATATTCTTGTTCAAAAATCATTACAACAGCAATCATCCTGGAGCATATTCTTGTTCATCATGTCGGCATAGGAAGGTTGATGCAATGACAAAAAACCACGCGAAACCCATGCCAAGAAAGGAATCCATACAAAACTAGAAACGTTGTAACTGTAGTATCTGATTTGCCACTTGTCGGTAGCCCACTCTTTTTACTCATCATCATTCAAATACTTAGCCACCCACCTCTGCTATTCTTCGCCAGTTGGCCAGTCAAAATTATTCACCTCTTTTACCTTTGTACTTTTGATTTCCCCCTACTCATCAGTTATATCAGGTAATAGTGTGTTACCCCAATCATTGAAGTTTTTTACCAATTCCCTAATCTTCCTACTTCGATCATCTAGTAAGGTTTGAAAACCTTGCAATGATTTAACTAATATATAAGTAAGCTTCAATGATTGGGGCCTATTATTTACATCAAACCTTGAGGCTTTATTAATAACATCTAGATTATTTTCCCTATGGATCCAATTTTGAATTATTGGAATCACTATCCCCTGATCCCTATCAATATTATTTATTGCTTCAAATAGCAAAGAATATAAAGAATGTATAGAGGGCAGTTTATTATCCACCTTTTCATTTAAATGCTCTAAAACAAGAGTAACAATTTATTTTTCTTTTGAAAGAAAACCCTCCTCTTTTACCCTAAGTGATGTCTATAATTGATCAATTTTCTGCATGAGTTGTGTCTTTGTTGGATCAACAGAGCACTATGTTTGTTCATCAACTTGTTCTAGAGGAGGGGTAAGAGCAGGATTTTGAATGGGAGACCCCGCTTTAGAAACATTTGGAGAAGCAGGAGGCATTGACCCTACTATGGGAGGTGATGTGCTGGTTCCTGGAGCATTGGATGTTTCCCCAGTATGTCTATACTTGAACCTTTCTACTTTAGTTTGTAGCTCAACATTCCTCTATTGCATTTTACTATATTCTTCAATTAAAATGTTATACTTCTCCATTAGGCTCTTTCTTTTAACCTCCTCCCTTTCAGCAGTCTTTTGGGTCAACTTGGCCACATTCATGGTTAAACTAGTGGATTTGGTTGTTGTAGTCTCTAAAGCCCTCTTTATTATTAATCCTCTTTTGAAATTTGGATTAATATCAGCAATGTCTAGCTTTCTTCCTTGTGGAGCGAATGCCCAAATTGCCAAGGTCTCATATTCTTCACTGAAGGCAGATTTTTGTAATGCTACCTTAACTTCTTCTTCAGAATCCTAAAATGGATTCTTGGACTTCATAATGGCATTGAAAGCCACTGCATCTGTGATGTCCCATTTAGGAAAAATCAAAACACCAGCTTGATTCACTAGTTGTCTTCCTTCTTTAGGAGTGATGTTTTCGAACTCTTCCATTAGTTCAACTTTCACTTCTTCATCATTCTCCCGATCTGCCTGTCGAGCCTTAGTTCTCTTCTCTCCTTGCATTTATTTTAATATTCCTCAAATTTCATCCTCCATGCCAATTGCAAGAATACAGGAGTCTTTACAAATGCATTGTCATCTAAGAACTCCTTGCAAGCCTCCATTCTTGCATCCTACACACTCTTACCTTTCATATCTAAATCGGATAGAACCAATTTAGCTGACCTAGGAGGGGATGGCATACCAACCTGCATGTCTTGATTAGTAACAATAATTTCATCTGTGAGATCCTTAGGTAGGTGATCAGTTCTTTTCCTCTTAGGGCTTGGCTCAGGTAGTGGTGATGGGGGACTGCGCTCTGGTGAAGATTTTAATTCAATTATTTTGATAGCCCCAGGTACTTTGAATTTTGGGCCTAGTCATGAAGGCACCTTCATTATTTTCTTCCCTTTTCTGTCTACTTCTTCCTTGTCACTGCCAATATCTCTTTTCCTCCTATACATGGGCTACCTTTCTGTAGGCTGACATACTGACCTTGTTTCAATTGGCATATCACTTTGTCCTTGCATATCTAGACTTAGCCTTAAATTTATCTTTTTGGTTGTCAAGGTGTCCATTATCTCCTTGAAATTTTCATTAAAAACTCAATTCTCTTTGTGGTATGGAGGACCTACTCAAATTAGGATCATACAGGAATCACTTCATGCACACCAACAGCTTTGGCCATAAAACTATCCACTTTTCCTGTTCACCTGGCTCATTTAAATCTAAAATCATTTTATTCTCAAAGTCCCTAGAAATGAAATCATACCTTTTCACTTTGTCTTTGTTCCAGCAGCTGTTCCTTATTCATGTTGTTTGGACTAAATCTCAAATGGTAATCAACAAAGAATTTGTCAAAATGTGTCCAGCCTCCCTTTGAAAATGTAAAGTCAGACACTACTGTATAATCAGGGAATAATGTTCCCTTCCCCTTTCCAATTAGGTTATCTTCATGAATACACCCCATCTGCCACATAACTTCTGCAAACCCTAGTCTTGGTGGCACATTGTATGGCAGTATGTGAGGGGTTCCTTGAAATCCATATATTCTCAAGACAGTGCTGACTGGATATGGGATAATGTCACCCCAATTATGTAAAACCCTTAATTCTGGTTTCCTCTCCTTTGGCCGAAGGAAATCATGCACCTCCCCGAGGGATCCTAGGTATACATTTACCATCAATCTAGCCCCCTCAATCTTGCAGCAAACAATTACCACCGTACATAACCTGTGCTTTCCTTATTACAGGAAAAATATGCAGCCCATATCTGTACTATAAATCTTTCTCCATTAATTGATTGTCTTAAGTTCATCTTCTCAGCAAAGAAATTAGCATTCCTAAACAATAACATATGCATCAACATTGAATACCAAAATAATTGAGTACGAGTATCACCATTTTGTAGCTTTGACAGTCCTTCATCTATCCTCTCCACCAAAAAAGAAGCAAAGTCATATGTTACAGAGAAGTTAGGGTGTTGTATTTGCACCCCCATGAACATGTATGCAATCGACATTACTGCACTAGGGTTGAAACCAAAAATCTGACATAGTGAATAGAAAGTAGCTAGGAAAGGCTTTCCAAAATAATTCAATTTGAAGGGTTCTTGGTCACTAGGGCTAATGTGAAATTGTGAACCCCCTGCCTTAACCAAATGAGGTGGAAGAAACTTAACCCTAAAAAGGTATTGTAATTTTGTATACTCCTGCTTCATTTCTTCAAGATTAATAGGAACCAAGTCATCACTTAGCTCACTCAAATCAAAAGTCTGTTGGATAACATCTCTGTTAATTTCTAATAGAACCCCTCCATCATTATCTCTGATTACCTGTGATAGGGTCATATCTTTTGGCCACTGCTCTAAGTAAGTCCACATCAGGGAACACATTTGGAACAACCAGCTTTCCCATGTCATACATCCATCCATTTGAAAAAGGATGAGGAAAATTCCTCTGTCCATACTATAATCTGAACATTTCTAAGCTTGTGAGTGGAACCCTAGCATCAGCAATGTTGGAATTATTACACACCAACCCCTCCCCTAGGATTTTCCCTCACAACAACACCAAACCTTTCCTTCTCCCATTTGTTGATAATGGAAATTGATCTAGGAAATCATCGTACAAGTTTCTTTTCAAATACTCAATGTGGCCAAAGTGCTGCTTGGTTGGCACCATTTTAGACAAACTAGGGCCTCACTACAATGTTACACTTCAAGTGGCTATGACTAAGCAGAGATAGGAAATTACAGAGTAAAAATACCACAATTCCTCACAATTTATGACTAAACAATAGCCCTAACAAAATATTTTAATGAACTCAGTGACAAGCATAGTAGACCCCCTTTCCCAAATTTAGGTGCAAAATGACTGCGAAATAGAGAAAATTAACTCACGGCTTTTTTCATACAAACTCAAATTTCTGGCTACAACTGGTCATAATTTCACCTTTGGCTCTGAAACTATTTTCACGAAATACTTGGATGCTTTGTGATACAAATGAGACAAGTAAATTGATTTTATGTCAATCAAATCTTGGCAGTAGATTTCTCATCAGCCATTAAAGCCCACTTGTAGGCTACATGAAGGGCTCCAGCCATAATTTGATACATATTTAAACTTAAGCTATTGATCCTTTAGTTTGATCAACTCATTGACGACCATCTTCAAAACAGGCTGACATAATCACCAACATGGCAATAAAGGGGCCCACTATGTCATACACCACGAACAAATGCCATGTGGCGGTTGCCCGCGATATCGTAATCCTTTGATTTACCTTCATGGGATGGCAGGCACTGTCAATCTTCTTACCATAAATCTTGCTCCTTCAAAAATGGTCACCATCCTTTCCTTTAACTATCGAGTAGCTTTTCCCTTAAAATCATAACATCTACATTGAGATAAAACATGTGCATCTTATAAGCGCATTAGTAATCAGCCTCGTAATACATTTAAAACCGGCGAACACTTTCTTCACGCCTTAGGCTTCATTGGATGGGACACGTGGCAGGCACTTGCGACATTGTGATCCTAAAAATTACTAATCGTAGGATGGTAGGCACCGTCAATCTTGAAGAGACAACTCATCAATGGTCACGCAGATTTCATCCTTTAGGAAGGGCACATGGCACTCACCCATGATATCACGATCACTGTAATCCCTGATCACGGGATAGTGGGCATCGTTGATCTGGTTCCTTTAACATAATCCCTAGCCATGTCGTTAACCTTTGAGTAGCTTTTCCAGTGAGATTATAACATATCTGTTTATTTAAAACATGTGCATCTTGAGAACACTTTAGTAATCTGCCCCTTAATACATTTAAAGCCTGCTAGTGTTTCCTTTACTCTTTAGGCTTCATCGGATGAGACATGTGGCACCCACCTATGATTTCACAATCAACCCAAGCACCATCGCGGGATGGCAGGGAACGACTCAGATCAAATAGTAGCTGGTCAGCGATAGCTCAAATTTGATCCCCCGAATATGACACGTGGCACTCGCTCATGATTTCACGATCCTTCAATTCCCAATCACGGGATGGCGGGCACCGTTGATATCTGCAGGAAATAGATCAATGGCAGCACTAAATCAACCCTTGCAAAATAAAACATTCATTAAAAGGAGAAGTGGGCATTACTAGGCAGATGACAAATAAAAAAATTATATTTATAGAAGAAAATAAAATAAATTTCAATTTATTTTATATAATTTCACTCCCTTTAACTTTAAAATGTGTCTCACCAAGCTGCATTTTCACGTAACTCACATTTTATTTTAGATGTTTGTTTATAAAATATAAAGATGGCCAAAATATATTAGAAATATTTTTCATTATATTATATAGCATTCGTAACATTAAATTAACATAGAATAATTTCACAATATCACTTAACCAATCAAGAAAAAATTTAATCATTACTATGCAACATTATTCTCACATCAAACTAACAAATAAACATTGATTTTTTTTTTATCTTTTTATCTTATAACATTTATAACTTAAACCTCTTATACACAATATCAACTTAATTATAAAAAACACATAAAATTATTTATATGCAACTTAAATTTTTTAACAATTTAATATAATTAAGAAAAAATAAATAAGAATTATAGATAAATTTATGAAATATTGATTTACTTATCAAGAAAAAATTAATGATAAATTTACTTATTATAGAAAAATTTACTTACCAATCTATTTTAACCATCAAAAAAAAATTAATCATTAGTGATTGCAACATTATTGGCACATCTTTTAAACTGACAAATAAACATTGAAAACACATTTATTTTTTATATTATAACATTCATAACTGAAACCTTTTTATACACAATGTCAAGTTAACTATAAATTGTATAGAGTTTAGAATTGCTATATCTCTTATATATCAACATAGGTAAATTTGAAAATATTTTAAATTATATAATTTCAAAAAAAAATTGAATGAATTTATAGAAGATTATTTTTATTAAAGTGATAGTCTCAATCCCAACACAAACATGAATTTATAAGCCTCTAACCATAACCACAAACCCCAAAACCGAACACTAATTAACTTCAAACCTTAATCCCCACCTTGATCCAAACCCCAAACATAACTATATGATTCTAAACTAACATTAATGAAACCCTAATTGACCATATAACCCTAACTCTAATTCTAACCCTGCCCCCAAGGGGCTTGAGCTAACACTAACCCCAAGCTCTCACATGTATCCCACTTGCATCTCCCCAACTTGTCTCTAAGAATCCTAACTGAATCCTGGCACCCACCTTAATCAAAAGCCCAAACTCCTATTTGAACCTTTAAATTTAATTTGAACTCCATGTTAGGGTTAGGTCTACTCCATGTTGTGCTGACTATGGTTATGATTAGGGTCAAAATTCAAATAGGATTATGGTTGAGCTTAATTAAGGTTACTATATTCACTTAGGGTTAAGGTTCAATTAGTATTCAATTGGGGTTAGGGATCAATTAGGCTATAATCAATAAGGGTTTAATTAAGGTCAGGGTTAAGGTTAGGTCTTAAATTAGCTTTAATTTGGTTAGGGTCTAATTAAGGTAAGGGTTATTGTCTATTTTAGGTTAGGGTCCACTAGAGTTCCTAGGTTTTGATGCTACCCAAGGCCTCAACAACACCAAGCTACGACATAACTAAATTAATGTTAGAGTTAGGGTCGTCCAATCGTGTTAGGGTCAAGGCTTCAATTAGTGTTAGAGTTAGCTGCACAGTACCATAATGATATGGAAAGGCATTCAATTGATTCATATACAAATGCACAAATAAGCAACGGTAACAAGAATTTAGAATCCAAAGAAACAAAAATACAATCCTTAGCTTAATCATTTGTTCTTTGTTAGGGTTGGGATAAAAATTTAACAGGGCCAATTGAGACTTAGAAAATAAAACCTTGCGAGGAAATAAAGTATTAAAATCAAAGTTGGGTTTTAATTTTAATCCGGTGACATAAGCCTAAGCCATTAACTCCAATGGCCATGTCGTCGATGGCTTAGCCAAAGCCTTTCATTAAATACTAACCATGTAATGTATAGGTTTTCCAGATTCAAAGATATGGGAGAAGATCTCGATCGTACCCCACCAACTCGTAGACCTAAGGTGTCACCCTATTATTTGGCAAGAGGTAAGAAAAAGGTAGATGTATGTCTTGTATGGAATGTGGGGCCCAATCTCCACTATTGAGCTCATAACCCGTGGTTTTAGATCGATAACCAAGATCAAAAGCTAATGTAAATCTCTATTGTTCCTTGCTAGCTTAGAAGAGGAAGATGAAGGTTGGTGAAGCATTAATGAATTATTCCTTGCTTGTGTAGTCACGTCGATCTCAATATGTGTGAAGATGTTGTTGGAAATCATGAAGGGTGATCTTTGGATTCTCATCCAGCTCTAGTTAAATGGTGACAGTACATACGCTGCCAAATTGCCATGTTTGCACATGCATATTTACTAAGTATTGATGAAGGTTGCCATTACCTCGCACTATAAATACAAGATGAATTAACTACTAATAGTGTCATTCTTGTAGTAGTTAGAGCACTTTGTGGGCTGAGTCTAATCAAGTTTGAGTGCTTGTCTAAGAAGAGAAAATGAGTAAGTTAGTAAGGAGGTCTGTTCATTTGAGCTCACAAAATCTCAGTCTTGCTATTCAAGAAGGTGCTTTGGTTGAGCGACGTCTTGGAATTGCAACCTTCTACTGCTTTGGTTGTAGTAGAAAGTTGAAATTCTAGGACATTGCTGCTCAACAAGTAGATGAAAAAGGCAAGCAGTTGGTATGCTCTGGATGTAGCCAACACTTTCCCATTGACCTTACGAGCAACACTTCTAATGATGTAACCGAGACCAACTCAGACTACTGTCGGTATTTAAGTCACTTCAAACATGGTCTGCCCTCTGATGAGGAAATGATATGTGTGAGCACATCAACTATTAAAACCCCAAGCGGATAGACTAGAACCGTTTTGGGCAAGGACAAGAGAGAAAAGGAGGCTGAGGGTCTACCGTATTGAGCAACAACTAGAAGCGAGTGTGTATGCTGGGGTCTAAGTGTTGGTAAGGGCAGGTTGGTAGGTAAACAAGAAGTTGATGTGGTGTGCCTTCATGGCAATTTGGTTGACAGGGGGATTTTGATGACAATTTGTGTTCCCTATTCTTTTAGCTTTCCCTAGTTCGTGCGCCACTATGTTTTGCAGATTCAATGTGTGGGAAGTTTTGAAATGAAAGTCAAATGCAATGGAGATTTTTTTCAAATGAAAATTTGTGGTGAAATTACATTTGAGCCCGAAGCTTGTTTCTCTCTTGTCATATAAAAGGGAATTCAATGCTCATTTGTAGGGAGAGAACTAATGAAAGCTCTAGCTAGGTTTTGAGTTGAATATATGGGTAGAAAGATATCTTTCCTCTGATGAGGAAGTGATATTTGTGGTGCCATTGGGTGTTAAAACCCCAAGCGGACGGAATAGAATAGATAGACTATTTTGAGTTTTGGATGAATATATGCAAATTATCTTAAATTGTATGTAGATATGACTTATAAGCATGAATAAACATATAATTCTAATATATTTTCTCTCCTTATGTGGATTTGAGTGAATTTTGAATGAAATATTAATGATGTTGTCATTCTTCTTTTGAGAATTTGTTCAATTGTGTGTCTATATTTTGGGTAGAATTCATTTTAAAATGTTGAGGTTTCATATTTATGTGTGTGAGATTGATCTAATATTCCAGAAAATGAATGTTAAACTATCATGAAAAAAAGGGGCATAGAATGAATGTAGAAGTAAAATTATATTTGTATATATTCATAAAATAGGATCTAATAAACAAAAAATATATGCAAATAAAAATAAAGGAAAAATAATTCAGCCCAAATTTAGATAAGAGAGATAATTAGATTATATGATAACTTGAAGGCTAGGGTTAGGGTTTGATTAGGATTAGTGTTCGCTTAGGGTTATGATTAGAGTTATGAATCTACAATTAGGGTTCAATTAATGTTCACTTAGGGTTTTTTTCTTGGGAGAAGTTTATTGAATGGTAAGTGTATTTTATAAAATTAATATGTCAAGAATTAATTTTAGATAATACTACATGTGGTTTTTCATATGGTATTAAATTGTAGATTAAAATTGATAATAGATTTCCTTCCTTCTTTTGCATTGTAAGCTACCATAATATATGGCCTTAAAATCCTATTCATATTTTGAGCTTTTCTAAACTATACAACATGACATCCAACAAAAAAAAAAATTGCATTTTTTCCAAGCACAAATCCTTAGAATTCTTAATGTGTTACTTAGGTTGCTTCTTTATAACAATAAATAAATACATACTAATATATATATTATGGATTTGAGGGAAAATATTAAAATATTTATATATATATATAGAAAATTTTAAATGCAAGGGATTCAAATACATACCTTTGCTTTTGTTAATGTTGATGAAGATACAAATCTTGATGAAGTGCCAAATTTGATGACATGATATAAAAAACTGGAATATCTTTGCTCTATGTGGCACTTGAATTTTTTTACAAAACTATAACTAACTCTACATCAAATTTGTGACTTTGGACCTATTTTGCATCAATAAATATGAGCTTTGACACATGCCTCCCAATATAGCATACAATATGTACTTAAATGCTCAAAATAGTTGGTAGTAGTGTTGAGATTGGTGTATCTTTGGGAAGGTCCAATGCTTCACCTTTGTATCTCTCCCTATAGATAGAGGTAGAGATGAATATAGAATGAGAGAGGAAAAGGGATAAAAATAGATAGAGATATATAGAGAGAGATAGAGGGAGAAATAAATATATAGAGAGATAGGGAGATATATATATATATAGAGAGAGAGAGAGATATGCCAAGATAGAGATATAAGGAGATATAGAGAGAGGGGAAAGAGAGAGAGAGAGATAAGTAGAGAAAGACAAATAGAGATGGTGAGGGAGATAGAAATAGGGGGAGATACAGAGAGAGAAAGAAAGAGGAAGAGAGATAAATGGGAAGAGAAAGACATAGATATAGAGATATATGAGAATATAAAGGGACAAATAAGTTAAGATATGAAGATAGATAGGGGTATAGGGTGGGAGCAAGAGATAAGGGAGAGATGGGGAGAGATAGAGAGAGGGAGAGAGAGACAGAGAGAGATATGTAGAGGAGGGAGAGATAGAAGATGGGGAAGAGGGAGATATATGTAGAGAGGGGGAGAGAGGGAGAGCGAGAGGGGGAGGCTAATTTTTTAGTCTAAATTCTATAAAATATTCAATAAATAATAATATAATATTATAAGAATTATATAATTTGTATTTTAAATTACACACTATATTTTATTTTTTGAAAAATATGTAATTTTTTAACCATTTTACTATATATTTAGTATTAAGATTTTTATATCTTTTAACAATTCAATATATAATAGAAATAAAATATAGTTAATAATTTAATTAACTAGCAGACCTATAATAATTAATAATATATATATGTAAAACACGTCGAGAGTTATCTTTATGAAGATGCCTATTGACTTGAAAAAATACTTACATTTTCATAACTATAAATTTGGAAAGAAATCAATTTGATTTCATTATTGTTTGTGTCATTGTTTATCTCAATTCCCATATATAAGGGTACACATTGAAATTTGAAATCATACCAACTTGTCTATAACAACAATCAACCAAGAACAATAAATTTCATTGAAAGCGTAAATGTTCATCATCAATCATTAGATTTAGTAATAGCACAAGTATGGTCACACAAAATGGCATTAACTAACTTCAGATATATCCACTATTTTTTTTTCAAATGTTTGAATACATTGTTAACATTATATACATTCAAGCATTTGAATGTTATGAAACCTATAGCTTTGCAATTGAGTCTAATAAAGCTTTGTTCTCAGATGAATAATCAAACTTTGTTATTTTTATGACTGTGCATTTAATCCTTTGCTCAAGTATATAAGTCTCTTTTTTCACTTGAAGTTTAAATATGTATCTGTTGAAAAGAACCTTTTGTATAATGTGTGAAAACTTAACATCATCTTGTTTTTCATGCTTCAAAATGTTCAATTCTTTTGTTATTACACCCATAATTTCTTCTGCCACTTCTTCAAAAGTTGTAATCCAAGTGAATGAAGAATGGTCTTGCACTTTGCATTGAAGTATATATTTATAATCACATCTTCCACAATACCACTGACCATTTTCCTTATTTTTACCTTCTTTCTGTAGTGCCTATCTCCAATTTTGAAGGGGCATGTTGTATAACAAAAATTTTCTACCTTAATGAAAGATAAGGTAGATTTTGGGTAAGTGCACCAATATGGTTCCCAAAAAGGGGGCTTAAGGGAGGGAGGGAGCGTAGAAGGGAGAGAGTGGGAGAGGGTGGCAAAGAATGGGAGAGGGTGGGAGAGAGGGTGGCAAAGAGTGGGAGAGAGTGGGGGAGAGAGGCAGGAAGAGAGTGGGAGAGAGTGGGAGAGATTGGGAGAGGGAGGGAAAGAGTAAGAGGGACTAGGAGAGAGTGTGAGAGGGTAAGAGAGTGGGAGAGAGAGGAGGAAGAAAGTGGAGATAATGGGAGAGAGGGAGGGAGGTAGGAAGAAGCAGAGAGTGGAGAGGTGTGAGAATGGGAGAGAGTGGGAGTGGGAGACAGGGAGGGAGAGAGAGAGAGAGGAGAGGGGTGCGAGAGCCAGAGAGAGTGGGAGAGAGTGCGGGAGAGTGGGAGAGAGTGAAAGTGTGGCTACATAGGGTTTCTATACATAGTATTTGTAGGAGAATGGTATCTCTATTTTTGAATTATTCTAAACCTTATTTCTATGTAGTAGTTTTTAAATTCATTTTGTTGTTATACTCTATAATTAATAGTTTATATATTGTACTCTCTATACATGATTTTTAGCAAGATTGGGAACACTAATAAAACATTCATTTATTTTTTTAAAAAGACTAAGAAATGTATGAAAATTTGACAACATGAAAAACATGAAAATAAAAGTGAAAATAAAAATTTAACATAGTAAAAATGGCCAATCATGTGCCAAAAATGAAAAGAACCATTTGTTGTTACTCTAATATTTCAACCACATACTAAATTACCAAGTGAATTTTATAAATGTATCATGCAAGGAGCACAATATTGGGAATCAATGTGAATGATTCTCATCAAGAAATTAGACAAGCTTTGAGATTGAAGGACCCAAGCTCTTTGTAGGTTTTCAATGAAGATTTAATTAGCCACTAATAAGAACAATAAGAAAATAGATAAATGTGAAAATAAATCCTAATCTCTAAGAGTGTTGTGCTAAGAATTACATACACATCTCATAAATTTCAATAGAGACATGAGACACATTTATAGAAATAAAGGAAAGAAATAGCTATTTAGATAGCTATTAATCTACAAAAGATTAGGACCTATGTACTTCAAGAGATTAATAAAAATAAGTTTTTATTTATAATTTTTAAATTTGATAATTTTGAAATTATCATAGATGTAAAGTAAAGATAAAATATTTTTCAACAAAACAAATAAAAATGACAAACAAATAATGTGATTAATCAAGAACAACATGATATTGCAAAAAATATAATAAATAAAAGAATATGCATAATTGTACATAAGCCATCAAAATTCTAAATATACTTCCCCCATTCTTTACAAAAAAATCTTAAAATGTGACTAAAATTATTAAACTTATTAAGCTCCATGAAAACACTACCTTCCATATAAAGAGTATACAAGATGATACTTATAGAAAACAAATTATGTAGGTTACCAAAAAATTGTTAAAAAGTTAAGATAAGATAAAATTATATATGAAATTAATCATATTAATTTCATAGTAAAGATAATTCTATGATCTTTAAATATACATATATATGAACATTAAATCTTTTATTTAAAAAATATATATTATATTTCATAAACTTATACATTTATTTTTAATATTTGGTTATACTAAAATCTATATGTCTAATATTCATTATTATTTTTAAATTATAATATTTTATTAAAGATATATAATTATATTTATAAGATTTAAATTCAATAACAATGAACTGAAAATATTAAATCAATCAATATTGTTTCTATTATCCAAAATACTATATAAGTAAATTATAACCTATTATAATATAATATTTAAATTTTCTATTTCAAATGTTAAATAATTCTAATGTTAAACTTTTATAATTATAAACTTACCTTTTAATGATGTTAGTAAGTTTTTAAATTAAAATTAGTTCTTCAAGCATATATTAACATACCTAGATATATTCAGGAAATTGAGGAGGGATGGAGGAGATGCGGCGTCGCTGCGAGCTGTGAGGGTTGCCTTGCATGCTGGCTATTTCGCTATGCATGCTCAGTCCTGTTTTCTGCCTAGTGATCAAAGCTTCTGTTGTGTGGTGGGGTGGGATTTTTCTGGTGTTCAGGGGGGAGATCTTTTTTAACTGTTGATTCTTTGTGTTCCTGTTTGCTGCGCTTTGGGAGCCACGGTTTCCCTTGTGTGGATTTGTCTTTGGCTGGGCTGTGGGCGGAAGGATTTCTTGTTTTGTTTTATCTTGGTTGGCGCTGCAGGTGTGGTGGTTGTGTGGTGGTGTGGGGTGGTGTGGTGTGGGTAAGGTCTGGGGCTGCGGGTGGAGTTTTGTGGTGCCACAGTGTGGGGTGCAGTGGAGAGGTGGGGGCTGGTTTGGAGCTTGTTTTGAGTGGTGTTGGGGGTTTTTTGTGGGGGCCTTTCCTTGTTGGGAGTGTGTGGGGTGCTTTCCCTTGGGTGGGAGTTTCTACTCCTGTGTTCGTTGTGGATTTGGTTGTCCAACAGTGCTTCTTTTCCTTTCCTCAATGGAGCTTGGGGAGCCTTTGGGGGAAGGACCTAAGCTGGATTTTTGATCCGCTCTTGGCTCGAAACCCTTGCCTTCAGGGTATCGCTTACATGATAATATTTTATTTTCTCAGAATTTGGAGAAGAATGATGTTGGCTTTGTAGGAGGGTTTCATGTTCCTAAGATTAATGGTTGCCTTGAAAGGTGTAAAGAGAGGCCTAATGTTGTAATCCTGATGGAGATGCTCGTTGAGGATATTGAGTACTACTCACGACATTCTTTGTACTGCAAATTTTTGGGGTTGAAAATTTCACTGCAATTTTTGGAGACCTGGGCCTGGAGGACTTGGATGCCAGTAGGAGAGATGGAGATTTGGCTCCTAGCTAATAACTATTTCATGGTCACCTTTGATTGCATGGCGGATAGGATCAAGGTTTTTGAAGGAGGCCCTTATTTTTACAACCAGGTGGGCTTGTTTATTAAGCCATGGCATGCAAGATTCAATCCGGCTGAGGAGATCCCTAGTTGGGTTCCAGTTTGGGTTAGGCTACTGAGGCTTCCGGTTGAATGTTGGCGGGAAGATGTTCTGCATTTACTAGCATCAATGCTTGGTAAACCTATTGGTTCGTCGCAACAGATGCAGTTCAAAAAGGTAATGACATTTGCTCGATTTTGTGTGGAAATTGATTTAAGTAAACCGTTGCCAGATGCTATTGAAGTGTGTGCTGGTTCTTACTCATGGGTTCAACAGCTTGATTATGAGACCTTACCCTTTAGATGTCGGTTGTGTCATGAGTATGGCCATTTATTGCGTAGATGCCCAAGGGCCAAGCCTTTGGAGGCTAATTCTTCACAGCCTCCTAGGAATCCTTCAGGGTTGGATAAGGGTAAGGGTCCTATTCTGGGTGGTGGTGCTGGGGAGGATGGCTTTCTTCCTATCAAAACTTGAAATAGGAATAAGGGGCATAAAAGGTCTTTGCAGGAGCGACAGGATGAGGATTCTTTGAATAGATTCGAGGTGTTGGAGGGTCTTAGCCAACAGGAAGTGGATCTAGGTTTGGTTGATTTGGATCAGGGCAATGTGGGTCTGGAGCAGCAGGAGTAGCTGGTGGAGCTGGAGCAGGCAAACCTTCAGGTGGTGGTGGGTCCGGAGGCTCAGGGTGCTGAGCTGGAGGAGATTGGTTTTGGTCAAGGGGGAATCAGCCCTATGGCCTCCCTTGTTCCTCAAGGGGTTGATACCTGGCAGTTGGGATTAGACTTAAAATTGGAGGCTCAAAAAGACCCAGGAAGTGGGGTGGTGAAAGACAGTGAGGCTGTGTCTCTCCCTGAGCAGAGATCTGGGTCAGTGGGGGGAAAAAGCAGTAAGTCATCTCCTCATTTAGGCATCTTACAAAAAGATCTTAAGAAAGGAGGGGCAGAGAAAGGCTCTAAGCTGGGCAGGAAGAAGGATTTGGAAAAGATTAAGATGATAGGGGAAAATTTGGTGGAATCAGGGTCCGTTAAGACTCTGGATTCTCATTTTTCAAACCCTTTGAAATGATTGTTCTATCATGGAATGTTAGGGGCCTGAACAGTGGCCCTAGACAAAAAGCTATTCAGAATTTGATTAGATGTCAGTCTCCTGATATTCTTTTTTTACAGGAGACCAAGCTTACTGTGGATGGTATGATGGGTATTATGCCCAAGCTTTGGATGAGTGGTGATTGCCAGTGTATTGGTGCTCAAGGTTCCTCAGGTGGGGTGGCTTGCTTATGGAACCCCCGGAAGATTTGCCCCTTGTGGTGGGTTTCCTTCAAGTCCTCTATCTCTATGGTGGCCTCTTGTTTTGAATATGGGGAAGTGGCTCTTTTTTCCAACATTTATGCGCCTATGGATTTGCAGGGCAAGCAGTTGTTGTGGTTTGATATTCGGTATGTTTGAAGTATGAACCCTTACTTGCCATGGATTATCGGGGGTGATTTCAATGCTATCACTAAGATTGCTGAGAAGCGGGGGGGTACCATGAGGTTGGAGGCATCTTCTTTCATTCTCTGAGATAATATTTCTTCTTTGCATCTTATTGATATCAAGCCCGGTAATGGACTCTTCACTTGGAACAATCGACGCTCAGGTGAAAATTGCATCACTGAGCGGCTGTATCGGTTTATGGTTTCTTGCTTTTGGGTGGGTGATATGTGGGTTACTAGCTCAAAGATTTTGGACTAGAGGAGTTTGGACCATTGGCCCATCAAGCTTTCTATCAATGTGGTGGGGCGACCCCACAAGCTCCCTTTCAAATTCTAGCTCATGTGGTTGCGGGATCCTGAACTCCATGATTATGTTGCTCAGTGGTGGCGAGAGGGAAGACCTTCTTTTGGTACGACAATGTATGTTTTTACTAAGCTTCTTCAGTTTGTTAAATATAAGCTCAAGCATTGGAATAAGCAATGTTTTGGGAATATTTTCAAGGCTAAGTCTGATGCACAAGATCAGCTAGATGGTATTACGAGGTCGATGAGGGAGAATGGGGTGTCTGAGACTTTGTTGCAGGAGGAATCTAGGGCCTTGAAAGCTCTAGAGGAATGGGAATTGCGGGAGGAGATCTTTTGGAAACAGAAAGCCCGGATTGATTGGCTTCAGGAGGGGGATAAAAATTTTGCTTTCTTCTTTAATTCTGTGAAGGCACGGAGGCATGGTAATTCTATTCCTGTTTTGATTACTTACAGGGGAGAGCGCCTGAATTCTTTTCAGAGTATTGCTGATGAAGCTGTCCATTACTTTTCTTCCCTCTTCAGAGAGGATTTGCAGGGGAACTTGGTAGGGGAAGCTCAGGTCCTCCCATGCGTTCCCCAGTTGGTGTCTCAGGAGATGAGAGAGGATCTTATGGGGAAGATCACCCTTGAAGAATTAGAGGGGACGGTGTTTCAGATGAAGAAAGGAAAAGCCCCTAGCCCTGACGGTTTCCCGATTGAATTCTTCCAAGAGTTCTGGGAGATCATCAAGTTGGATTTATTGGAGGTGGTCAAGGAATCGTAGCAGAATAAGCAAATGTTAAAGGCTTTGAATTCCACTTTTTTGGCACTTATTCCAAAGTGTGATGGAGCGGATAGGTTGAGCCGTTTTTGACCTATATCCTTGTGCAATGTGGTGTACAAGATTATTTCAAAGCTAATTGCTAATAGGTTGAAGAAGTGGTTGTCGGTTCTCATCTCTGAGGAGCAAAGCGGTTTCGTGGAGGGCAGGCAGATTCTGGATGGAATTGTTTTGGCTACTGAGACCATCCACTCTATGGCTAAATCTAGAGATAAGACTATGTTTATCAAGCTAGATATGGCCAAGGCGTATGACAGAGTCAGATGGTCTTTTCTTCAGAAGATCCTGGCTACTTTTGGTTTTGGAGATGACTGGATTCAATGGGTCATGAGTTGCATTACATCTGTTTCCTTCTCTGTGATTACTAATGGGGAGCACTCGAGGTTGTTTGAGGCCTCTCGAGGGATACGGCAAGGTGATCCTCTCTCCCCTTACCTCTTTATTCTACTTGTGGAAGGTTTGGGGCGTCTTCTCAAGCGACAAGTGGAGTTGGGGCTTATTCAGGGGTGGCGGTGGGGCGGGGATTTACCTCCCTTGTCCCACTTGTAGTTTGTGGATGATACTACCTTGATGGGGGCTGCTACTATTAGGGAGGCTACTAATATCCGCAGGGGGTTGGATTTGTATCTTGAGGCTTCAGGGCAATCAATCAATGAAGATAAGTCTTCTATTTATTTCTTTAATACCTTGATCCCTATTCAGAGGCGTATTGCTCAAATTCTTCGGTTTCAGATTGGGACTCTTCCTCTATCTTACCTGGGGGTCCCGGTCATGGTGGGCAGACTCTCGAAGGAGTCATGGCAACCTATTCTAGATAAATTTCATTTGAAGGTTACTCATTGGACCAATCGTTGGTTGTCCTTTGCTGGGCGGGTCCAGTTGCTGAAGTCTGTGGTCTAGGCTCTCCCTGTTTACCGGTGTATGCTTCAGATTGCCCCGATGGGTTTTGTTACAGAGTTGGACTCTTTGGCAAGACAATTTTTATGGGCTGGCAGTTTGATGTCTTCCAAGTGGAGTTTGGTCAAGTGGTATACAGTTTGTTGCCCTAAGCAGCTTGGGGGTTTGGGGTTGAGGCATTCCTCTTTGTCTGGGACGGCGTTGGCAGCAAAGCTTTATTGGAGATGGTGCATGGAAAAGGATAGGATTTGGGCTCAGGTTCTTTCCTATAAGTATCTTCAAGGTATTCCTGGGGAAGAAATTCCTCGTTACCCCCTGTTGGGTAAGGGCACGATGGTTTGGGCTACCCTCAAGAAGGGAGCGGCGCTTGTCAAGGATGGCTTATTTTGGATTTGTAGGAGGGGAATGGAGGTTCAATTCTGGTATGATTCTTGGGATGGGCACCCTCCCATCCTCTCTCAGTTCCCTGAATTGATGGCTTTGAGTAGGAGGTTCGAGGATGCTGGCTGGTCGAGGGTTAGTGATTTCAAGGTGTTTTCTTTCCAGGGTCAACTTGTGAGTGCTAGGTGGTCGACTCCTGAGGAGTGGCCGATTATGGGTATGGAGGAGGATTGTAGTTTTCTACATAGCATTCTCTTGGGTAGACAGTGTAATCCTTTAAGGGACAGGGATATCCTTGCGTGGTCTCATAATCCTAAGGGGTACTACACGGTTGCGTCTGGATATCGGAGGTTATTGTCTCAGAGGTTTGAGGGGGAGGAAGTTTCTTGGTGGAAGAAGGTTTGGAATAGTTTTTCTTGTCCGAAGTGTAACTGCTTTGCTTGGATTTTGGCTTGGAACAAATGTCTGACTTGGGACAAGATTCAGTTGCGCGGATTTCAGGGCCCGTCTATGTGTGTGATGTGTGGGAAAGGTGAGGAGGACTCTTCACACCTTTTCTTTCGGTGTCCTTTCGCCTTGCAGCTCTGGCATTCTTGGTGGAGTGTTTGGAGCAGTCCCTGTGTTCATGCTTCCTCCTTAGCTGAGTTCTGGTCTAGCTTGGGAAGGCCTCCATCGAGGGCATCTTTTTTGCAGAATGTGTGGCTGGCAGGCCCAATTTTTTTGTTATGGCAGATTTGGCTTGAAAGGAATAGGAGGATTTTTCATGGAGAGTTGTTGTAGGTTCAACAGGTGTGGTTCAGAATTCTTGGGATGATTCAGGAGACTATCCAGGCTAAAGGGGATGTGGAGCTACCGCTGGAGAAGAATGATGCTGAGGTGGTGGTCCGATTGGGTATCCAGGGGTTTTCCCCTTCAGTGGCTCGAGGTCAGAAAGGTGGTCGGGTGAGGCAGTGGGTCCAGCGGCAGGGATCCTGGTTGCCTCCCCCTGTGGGAACCTTGAAGGTTAATACTAATGGTTCCTCTAGGGGCAATCCTGGCCCAGCTGGAGTTGGAGGGGTTAGTAGGGACTCTTCTGGTTCGGTGGTGTTGCTATATTCCATGCATATGGGGACACAAACCATCAATTTTATGGAAGGCTGGGTGATTCTTTATGCCTTGAGGAAAGCCTATGAGCTGGGGTGGTGTAGGGTTATTTGTGAATCTGATTCTCAGGTCCTGATTAACTTACTCAATCAGGGGAGGAGGTTGAATGTGAATTGGCAATTGGATGTTCTGGTTCAGCAGATCTTGCAGGTTGGTATTCTCATGGAGAGGGTGTCTTTTGTCCATATTCTGCGCAAATGGAATAGGACGGCTGATTGTTTGGCTAAGTGGGCTTCAGAGAGGCTTGTGGACTGGAAGATTGATGATTGGGCTCAGATTCCTTTGGAGCTTAGCTCGGATTTGGAGAGGGTTCTAGCTGAGGATGCTAGGGGTGCTGATTGATTTTTCTCTTGAGTTTGTGGGTGCTTTCTATTCTTTCTGGGCTTTTTCCCTTGGCTTGATTGTATTGCTGGTTCCTATTATTCAATAAAAATTTTACCCCTTTTTATAAAAAAAAAACATACCTAGATATATTCACCAAAATCTATTATCTATTATTGATTATGTAATTTTGTATGTATAATATATTTTAAAAAATAAAAATATATTTTGAAAAAAAAAAAATATTTAAAAAATTAAACAATATATTTTTTAAATTAGAAATATTTTGAATGTATTGAACTATCAAAATGTGATTTTTTTTTTAATATACCATTAAAATCACTAGTTGCCCTAATTTCTCCACTTTTGCTCATTTTAATGAATTTCCCCCCGGCCTTGTCAAATAT
>VDFB02016743.1:0-15651 GCA_007258455.2 Sequoia sempervirens | reverse complement strand
ATGCAAATGGAGTCAAAGGAAGTCAATGATATATCAAAGAAAAGGATAAAAGATGAATTAAAAAAGAAAGCACCCCTCTTGTTAAGGCGTCAACAAAAGATATTAAGAAAGGAGGTTCTAATAAGGGATCAAAAGTAGGAAGGAAAAAGGATAAAGAAAAGGTTAAGTTGATAAGGGAGTCATTGGTAGAATTGAGTGTCATTAAAATAATTGACATTCATTTCTCTAATCTCTTTAAATGAGTGTGATATCTTGTAATGCTAAGGGTTTGAGTAGCATCCCTCAACAAAAATTCATTTGTGACCTTATCCAAGAACATAGATTAGATATATTGTTTTCATTCAAGAAACAAAGTTGCATATGGAAGATATGGTAGGGATATCTTCTAGAGTTTGGAAAGGTAGTCAATGTTTATGTATTGGGGCCCTTGTTAATATTGAGGGAGTGGCTTACTTTTGGAATCCTCATAACATTACCCCTTATGAGTGCTTGGGGAGCAAAGATTCAATGTCGATGATGGTCTCTTGTTTCAACTCATTTGAAATTATCCTTCTCACAAATGTGTACGTGCCTTTAGAGTTCTCAGTTAAGGTTTTACTATGAACCCATGTTAAATTTATTCATTCTTTAGTGCCTTCTCCCCCTTAGATTTTAGTAGGGTATTTAATGCAATAGCTAACCAGAATAAGAAGAAAAGAGGCATTAACCATCTCATACCTTTTTCTACTCTCTTGAGTGGGTATTTATTTTCTTAATTTGGTGGATGTGGTGCAAATAGTACCTTCACTTGGATTAACAAAAGATGTGGAGATGACTCAATTTCAAAAATATTAGATAAATTCCTAGTCTCTAATCATTAGATTGGGAATGTTGGGATTCATTTAAACAAAATGGTTGGAAGGTCTCTATTCATTGGCCTATCAAATTATCTTCTTCAAAATTTTCACTCACAAAGCATCCTCCTTTCAAGTTCCAACTCATGTGGCTTCAAGATTCAAATATGCATTCCTTTTGAAGAGGCTTCAATTTTTTAAATACAAGCTTAAGAAGTGAAATAAATACTCTTTTGGAATTTTTTCCAATCAAAATATTCTATCCAAAAGAAGATAGAGAGAATAACTTTCCAAATCAAGGATGAGGGTATGATTGAGGAGCTTTTGAAGGAGGAATCTGATGGGATCTTCAAGAAGATATATTTTAGAAACAAAAATATAGGATATATTGGCTTTAGGAAGGTGACAAAATACTTCCTTTTTCCATAATTATATGAAAGATAAGAGGAGTGGCAATATTATTGCTTCCCTCATCTCGGCACAAGGTGAACATTTGTCTTCTTTCCAAGATATATCCAAGGAGGCTATTAGGCACTTTTCCTCCTTGTTCACTAAGTAGGGTCACTAGGCCTTTAAAGAGGAGAGACTCATCCTTGATTTCATCCCCTCGTTGGTCTTTGAAGACATGAATAAGTTACTTGTGGTTACTATATCCATGGAAGAGTTGGAAAAAGTTATGTTCCAGATGAAGAAGGGTGAGGCTCCTAGACTTAATGGTTTCCCTATAGAGTTATTTTATATTTTTTGAGAGATTTTAAAGTTTGATTTGTTATAAATGGTTAGGGAATCATTAAAAAAAAATCTCAAATCCATCAACTCTAATTTTCTATCCCTAATTTCTAGGAAAGAGGGAGCCTCTTCATTGGATTTTGTTTGTCCTATCTCTCTTTGCAATTTTGCTTATAAGATAATCACTAAAATAATTACAAAATATTAAAGTAGTGTTTGGTTCCCCTTATTTCTCTTGAGAAAGGAGGATTTATGAAAGGACATTAGGTTTTATAAGGTATTGCATTAGTGATTGAATTCATTCATTCCATGTCCTCTTTTAAAGAGAAATTTATGTTCATTAAGCTCAACATGTCTAGGGCCTATGACAAGGTTAGTTGGTCCTTTCTTCATAAAATTTTAATTGATTTTGGGTTTTTCTTAAATTGGATAAATTGGGTAATGAGTTGTGTGACCTCAACCTCCTTTTCAATTTTTAATGTTATTCCTTTGGCTCTTTTTTCTACCTCTATAGATCTCAGACAAGGAGACCCTTTGTTTCCTTATCTATTTATTTTTATGGAAAAAGGTTTGGGTAGATTGTTGCAACACCATAAAATGAGAGGGCTTATTCAAGGTTGGTCTTGGGCTCATAATCTTAGTTCAAAAAATAATTTATAAGTTATTGATGATATTGTCTTAATGGGTATGGCTAAAATTGATGAGGCAATCACACTAGTAAAAAAACAACAATATATGACTAAAAAAACTACTAAAAACTACATATAAATGACCGAACTTGGTCATGTGACCATTAGTAGTTTATTGCCAGTCATTTATAATGTGACCAAATTTATGACTAAACCAATTTTAGTCATTTTTTGGTTGTTTTGATTGATCGATTTGGTAGTATATTTAGTCATTAATTTAGTCATTGATTTAGTCATATATTTAGTCATATTATTCACTAAGCTTGGTCACGTGACCATTAGTAGTTTATTTCTAGTCATTTATTTGGTTGTTTTGATTGATCAATTTGGTAGTATATTTTTAGTCATTGATTTAGTCATATTTATTCATTGATTTCTGTCAATTGGTAGTATATTTATTCACTAATTTCTGTCAATTGGTAGTATATTTAGTCATATTTATTCACCAATTTCTGTCAGTTGGTAGTATATTTTGTCAAATAGTAGTTTATTTAATTGTTTTTGTTCATTGATTTCTGCCTAAAAGTGCTGGAAATGAGACAATTCTTTTGGGTTTTAAACATAAAACACAAAAAAACATAATCCGTCATTCATTTGCACAAAATGAAACAACTATTAAGAAGGAAAAATATTGAAATTATATTGAGAAAATGTGTTCTTATAGTAGATACAAGACAAAAATATGTGTCTTTTCTTTCAAAAATGTGTTACAAAGTGTGTTTCTCAGTGCTGTGACTGAGAAAATTGAGTTACAATGCTATATTTTTTGCTTGTACAACTCCAAAACATGAAAGAACTACTTGAAAAATGAAGCCTAAGGGTCCTATGAAAGAATCCTCTGCAGACTTCACACCATGAATACTCAGTATGGATTGAGAAATATGTTTTGCATATAATTTGACTGATAAGATTTACTGAAGATGATAGTGGAAAAATCCAAACCAATCACAAACATTTATAAGTGGATGAGCATCTGGAAGTCTTAAGAAAGTTCTTTGTCATTTCAGCATCATAGAAGTTTGACTCTCTAGTTACACATTCCACCTCCTTGATTTGTCTAGTTTGGCTGCTGCTTCAATGTATTTGAAGTGAATGTCAGGATCCTCACTGCTAATGACATTGAAAATATAGTTTACCATATAAGTACAAGGTTCCCAAGCTACTAAAAAATTACCTCCTCAAATAGATCAATGAATATAAGTGACAAAATGATACAAGTGAAAATCCAAAGTCAAATCACCTGGAGCTCAAATATGCACCCAAGAAGTAATATAGCTCTTCATAAGAATTGAATTTTTCAAACAACTTGATGCATGAATCTACACCCAATACAACCACTACAATAAATAATCATATAAAAAAACAAATTACATTGAGAGCAATAATTTAATAGTCACCTCAACTTCAAAGTTCCATATCAAAAGCCCTAAGCTATTTATCAATAGGAAGAAGATATATGAACTTACAACAACTAGAAATCAATTACCTGAAGAAAGAGATCCGTGATGACATTGTAATCAATAGGACAACCACCCTCCATTTGAGACATCATCAGTGCAAATTTTACAGCGCCTTGCAAAATTTACTGAACAAATAAGTCCTCTCTTCAAAACATCTTCATATTCAACATCAAAAATATATTTCTATCAAAGGTAACAAAGTATAGTGAGTATCATATCAAGCATTTACACAATGAATGCAAGTTAGTGGATGCAATGAGTATCATATCAAGTATATACACAATGAAAGTGTAGTCTTGAATAGGCTTGGTGAATAAAGTGCTTGTATCAAAGCTAGCCTTGAGAGGAGAATGTAGCATTATAACACTACCACACAAATGATACTAAAGGGGCAGGGTTTTGATAGGAATCAATTAGCTCCCTATAAAATTAAGCAACTATGGGTTTTGTTGTGAGCTTCATGAGAGATTGAAAGACCGAGAGTTAGAACATCTTAGTTCATTGTCAATATGAGGTCCAAATTCCAGGACAATCAGTATTAGTTGATAGTTTCATGAAGCCATGCTCATATTTTGTGCTTAAATAGAGGTTGTTTTATGAGCATTACACAAACAAGTATTGGAGAGAAATATATTTTCAGTGTTCACCATTTAAAGCCTTTTTGTTTGAAAAGATCATAATATAAAAAATGAGAACGAGGATAGACTTATGCAAAGGATGTTATGACTATGCAAGGGTTCATAGTGCAAGGTGGCAGTCCTCTTAATCAAACTCTGAACAATGCTTCAAAGATAGGTTGTTCTTGTGAAATGACAAGGAGGTGACTTTGCATGTTGATGCCAAATGCAAGCATAATTTTTTTTTCTACAACACTGATTCAATTGATAGGCAAAGACATGGTTGATTTATATTACATGACCAAAAGACAACACAAAATCAACAAATCTTCTCCATCTAAATTCATCTCCAAGATTGTTGCAAGAGAAATTGTTTTGAGAGATGTGAAACATTTCCATCATTTTAAACAGTGACAATGTTCTTGTGGAGAATATTGGTGATGCTACATGAAACAATCTAAAAAATAGGCTTGCACTATAATAATGTGCACTACATCAGAATCCATAAAAGCATAACAACAGTGAGGATGACTATCCTTAGAGTCCCTTATGCAAATACTATAACTGTTATCTTCACTTGAATGGATTGTGATCATAAGACTGCTATTGTTTCCTTGCATTGTCTCCCTTTTTCTTTCTACATTTGCATAGTCCTCCCTTGGAAAACTGTATCATTTAGAAACTGCCAAAGCAAGGTTAACCACAACCATAAGAGCAATCACCATGAATAAAAGGATAGATGCTAATCACTTGTAAGGTAGCAGACCATTGGAAGAGAAAAAGATAGTTAGCATAATTATGGGAGCATTTATAAGCACATTAGGGGCAATACTTATATCAAAGTCATGGAAGAGCAAAACACTATGAAAGCTCAAGAACAAGACAATTGATGAAGAAGGGTAGAAAATGATAGTTTTCTCAAGGACAACGCCTATTATGAGGATAATTTTTAACCATGAGATCACCAAAGTAAGAGTATGAGAAGATCCACCCATAAAGGACAGTTGTCACTCATTCAAGAAGCTAGGTTATGAAGAAGAAACATAGTTGCTTAAGTAAAGGCATGAAGGTGACAAAGATTAAGTAATAGTCTCAAGCTTTCAAAACATGAAATGATAGTCATGAGGAGAGTTAGCATGGCAAAGGAGGTTTCAGAATTTTCTTCAAAAAAGTGATAGCAACCTCTATTATAGTTATAGTGCTTAGGTTGCAATCACTTTTGCAGGGGCATAGGATTTAATGAAAGACAACAGGATACTTTCCAACCATGATGAAGATCACTCAACAATAATCTTTTAGATTTTCAAAGATAGTTAAGGCATGGAGGAAAGATCTTTCTTAAAGGGTAGCATGGTGTGAAGGGTTTGTGTAAGTAAAGAGGGCAGAACAAGGAGTGGGACAACATAGTGGTCTCCAAGGTTTTAAGATCACAATCCTAGCAATGTAAATCCAAAAAAGACTTCATGAGATGGAAAGCCACAATCCTAATGAAGGTAAGGAATGATAACCCCTTCAAAGGTTAATGGTCATAAGTGTGAATACAGTCATCATGACTTGAAGGACACCACAATGAAGCAAGGTTTGAAATAAAGATAGGGGGCAATGTAAGATAATGAAAGATAGTGTATTGAAGGTGTTGAGGACAGTCAAAATGAAAAAAGTCAATTCTCCTCCTACTCTTTCTCTTCAGATTTTGTTGAAATCCAAGTCCAAGCTTCTAGAACTTCCTCCATAATTAGCTACTCCTATGAATCTATTATTGAGCCCTTTTACAATACATAAAATAAAACAGTGCCTATAAATCAAAAGATAGTTTGTGATTGTTAAGGGTAGCATGAAAGTGGAATAAGGGACAATCATACCTTGTGGGTATGATAAAAAGTTTAGGTCTTGAATAAGTCATGTCGGGGACAACCATGCTTGACACACGTTACAGTAGTCCCAAGGTTTGATGGACTATGAAGGATCAAGTTTTGAGACCATGATACAATGCACAATCAAATCAAATGTGAAAGGACATTCTATATCTATGTTTTGTGACCTTATAGACAATGGAAAAGATCATTAATGAGGAGAGAACAATTCATACATGAGAAAGTAGTAGGGACAGTCCTATTGCATTGAAGAAAGGACTTGATCAAAATATTTTATAACATAGGCCATGAGACAAGGATAAATGAAGGTGCGGGTTTCAAGAGCAGGTTTGTTCCTTGATGAAGATACAAGAAGGTGACACTTAATGGCAAAGACATGACAACCATATGTTGTAGTTACAAGTGCCTTGCTAGACATACATGAAAATGTGGAAGCATAGACAAGGAAAGTGAACTATTTCAAAAATTCCTCAAAGAAATGTGATATCATGGAAGGCATCCTTCCTTACTCTCCCACAAACACTTAAGCCATGCTTGAGATGATGTGGGAAAGCTTGTTAGGATTTCCTACATCACCATGGGCATGGCTTGAAATGCTTGTAGGATTGTGGGGACCTATCTATATTGCCTTTGGTACTGATGGTGATGCCCCTACTACGGGGTATGGATCTCAATCCGGGGAACAAATTTCTTCTACCTTGTGCTCTATTGTCTTTGCAACCCCTGCCTTGCAGCCCTAAGCGAGATATGATGTTGAAGTGGTAGGAATAAGAAGGATATGAGCTGCTTTATTGAACACTGATAAACCTATGATACTGGGAAAACTGCTTGATAATGGTAGATTCTGAGCCACCTTTAATTGGTGCCTCCTCAATTGGTTCATAAACAGGTGCTTCATAAGGTGTAAAAGTAAAAAAAGGTCCCCACTCTCCTGCAAACACTTCAATCCATGCCCACAAAGATGCGGGAAAGCCTTGAAGTGTTTGTGGGAGAGTGGGGAAGGCTACCTTCCATGATATCACATTTATTTGAGGCATTTTTTGAAACAATTCTCTTTCCTTGTCTATGCTTCCACATTTTCATGTATGTCTAGCAGGGCACTTGTAACTACAACATATGACAAAAAAAAGGATCGCCAAGTCTGATACACTTACTATGAGTTGTGAGAAGGAAAAATCATCTTGGATTCCATACCTACCTAGGTAGCAAAGGTAGTATACTGTAGCCTTTGTAGATGAGTCGATATTTCCCTTCTAATATTATGATGAATGATGGGAACAAATGGTGGCCAATTTTTTTCTTCAATGACAATCCCAACTAAAATCACACAAAACATGAAGATACTACTTAGATTTGATTACAAAATTAAGAAGGGATGAAAGATGCCTTAAACTTCAATCTTCAAAATATATTAGAAATTTAGAACACAAAAGCAAATAAAGCAGTTTAGCAGTAACCTCATGTAGCAACTTCTTCCCTTCATTTTAACTCCTATAGTTACAAAAAAAAAGTACTCAAAGGGCTTGATTGTACTGAAAGTGCACAACTTGTGCTCAAAACTAAAAATCTTATATTAATAGTCAGAATGAAGCAAATTATTATACCAGTTCCTTTATGGAACTTACATCATGAAGAACATGTGCATATTCTAAAGAGAAAAAATAAATTAAAACATCACACAATGTGCTTGCTAGAATACTTCAATTTGAAGATGGAAGAGCTTGCTTTTTGCAATCTTATAACAAACTAATCTTGTACATAACATAATTAGAATGTAGATGAGTTGCATCATCTCTCAAACAAAAAAAATCCAGTTTACCTTTATTACCAAACTGTATAATAATATAAAAAATTTACAATGTGAAAAATCCTCACCACATACCTGCTCTCTCCTCTTCAACTCTGCTTCCTTTTCCTGTAATTCCTTCTCATTTTTCTTTAAATCCTACACTCCACCACTATGAAGGTTAAAACTTAGAAATTTAAAATAAATTAAAAATAATAATTATTGTTGAATTCATAAAACATATAAATACAAATAGATAGCCAATCATATATTACTTCTTTAGACATACTTTTGTCATTCCAAGTGGAATGTCCACAGTTGCACCATGGTCATAGTTGAAATTTGCTAGTTTAGGGGGCAGAGGTGAAAGCCTTGAATTGGCAGCAGATAGGACACTATTATGCTGTGAAAATAGAAGTAAATTTTTAGCTCCTTACCAAAATAATCACAAAGAGAACTAATGTCAAAAACATGAAACTTGTAATAAATTTTTTGAATAAATTGTAAGAAATCAAATTATAGTTGACAATACTCATTTTTATCAATATGGCACAAATTGTGGATTAATAAAATTAGTAGACACTTAAAGAAAAAAATGCCTTATTACAAAAAAGAGTATCTAGTATCTTCTACTATATTAACTAACCTTGAGCCATCCCATCAAAAAGTTTCCCAACAGAAGACCTGGGCTCTGGTTATATGTTTAGACATGTGGAGTAACAAGTAGGCGAAACTACCAAGAAAAATCATAGATGTCTACTTACAATCTATGAAACCAAAGAGGACTACAATATTATGAGTATCAACCTACACAAGATAAAAATATTGTTTTTGTGCGAAACCTTCTCCTAGTACCTGCAAAACAACATGAGTAAACAAGTTAGACAAGGATTTGCAAGCCAAAACAAGGATTCCCCATGAAATCCATTAACCAATTCAAAATAGGAAAGAAAATAGTGAAGAACACAACATAAATGACAAAACTAAATTGAATCCTAATTTAAATAGCAAACACATGATCCCATGGGAGAATTGGTGCCAATTTGATGTGAAAATTGGCCCTTTCCCAATTCCTAAGATTGCAAACTTCGAATGTTGAAGAGATTGATCCACTTTTGTTGATGAAGAATGAAGAATCCAAGCCAAAATCTGCGAAAACCTAGCTAAGAACTCAATGATGATGGATGAAAATGACTAATGATTTGAGCATGGTAACTTTACTTGGATTGTGGATGATCAAATGAGGAGAAGAGCTCTTCATTTATAGGATTTCAAGATGGATGAATGCCCAAATTTGAGCAATGTGGGACTAACATTCATCCAATGATATGGATGCCACTTGTCAAGCTATGAATGGATGAAGGATGCAAGATTTGGGGTTTGTGCAATAAATGCCAATATTTGAAATTCAAATTTGTTGAAATGACATGCAAGAGGGAAGGGAAAAATGCAATAAATGCCACTTGGCTCAAAGCAAAGGACATGTAAGAGGTTTTAAATGCCTTGTTGGTGTATTAACGTTGACTTGGAATTTTTGAATTCAAATTGAGAGAATATTCCAAAAGATGCCTTGTGGAGGAAAATAGAGATTTAATAAATGAATTAAATCTATTTTAATGTGCAACTTGCATTATCTAGAGGGATGACATGAGATGAGGTTAAATTTCAAAGAGTTAATTAATTTAATAGGAGATCGTGATGATGTGACTTATTTGACTTAGATTTATGGATTTATTTTGTATTATATATAGAGAGATCAAAAAAATAAGTGCCAAAGGGGCACCGGGGATCGAAGAGTACAGCTCAAGAGAGGCTAAGCCTCACATCAAGAGCAACAAGAGTATCCAGATTAGAGAAATACAAAATAATATAGGTGTATACAAAGCATAAAAGATACTAGGTTAAAGTATCATCCATGTCATCAACCCAAGCCGTCCACCCCTTAGCACCTTCCATCCAGACAATGCGCTTGGCTTCCTGAATCTGAGCCAGCATGAGGATCTGCTCCTTGTTGACGTTCCTATTGTTCTTTACCTCTTGGGTCAGCATTTTGCAAGTTTTCTCAAATAATTGTAGATTATCTAGAGTCTGCCTCCAGGCGTAGCCACCTTGCATCTCATAAATGAAGAACATGGAAAAACCATTGTTAAGGAACCTTTTGAGCTTTTCTTTCTCAATCAGCATTGTAGTGCGGACCTGCAGGAAAATTTTAAGATAAATGAGTTTCCAAAAAGACTCAGTAAGAATTTTGGGATTGTTCTGATATCTTTCTTCGTTTCTACATTTCCAGATTTGCCACAAAATAATAGAAGAGAGAATTTTCCAGAATAAATTAGAGTCTTGTTTCAACCCAACAACATGGCTGGTAATAATCTCAATGATGTTAAAGATCGAAGGATACATAATGCCAAACATATGCCAAATTTCCTTAGCAAAGATACAGTCAAAAAGAATGTGTCTACCAGTCTCAGGTAACCTGCACATAAGACAATGATCAGTGACCGAGGAATATTTTTTGATAGGGAGCCTATCAAGAATAACAAGCCAATTAAAACATTTTATCTTAGGTTCAACAGGACCTTTCCAGAGATTTTTGAAAAACTTCTTCCATGAGTGGGTGTCAAGGGTAGAATACCAGATATTGTTGATATGATCAATAATGGCCTCAGAATGCCCGATAATGTTGTATATATTCTTGGATTTAATTTTGTTAAGAACGGTCCCATCCGGCCATTTACTGCTTAAGAATCTATGAGAATCAATTTGACAAGAAGCTGGGAGATTCATGGTGGCCTTGCGGATCAAATTATAGGTTTTCTTCTGGGAGACGGGTAAGTCAAACTTGTTACTGAGAACCTCCCAGCCAATTAAAGTGTCATGCTCAAACAAATCAACCAATTGAGAGATGCCTTTGCTATTCCAGTGTCTAGCAGAGCAGCCCTGAGAGAGGGCGAGGGGCTTGCTAGAGGAGCTTAGGTTCCACCAGATGGACCTTTCACAATAAAGATGGGTATCATCATGGAATGCCTTGTTAGTGATAAAGCCTCTCACATAGTTCCAAGCCTTCCAGATGGATCTAAAGACAACAGATCCTTGCACATGCACAGGAAAATTACCAAGGACAAGATCATTGAAAGGAAGATTCTTCCAGGACTTAGCCTTCTTGGGGAATCCCCTTTCAATGTTATTTCTAACTAGGACCTTCCAAGGATCATCGCCATCAAGAGAGTGAAAGATCCACTTGGCGGCCAAGGCAATCCCCTGGAGTCTAAGATCCTTCAGGCCAAGCCCCCCAAGGAGTTTATTAGTATGGCACCAATCCCATTTAACTGCGTGCATTTTGCTATTGCCTTTGCCATCAGACCAAAGAAACTTCCTAATCGCCTTTTGAATTTCAAGAATTTGATAGTTACTGAACATCCAAGCCGACGAATAATAAATATTATAGGACGAAAGAATTTTTTGGCAAACTTGCACTCTGCCAGCCAGTGACAGGGCCCTATTGTGCCATTTATTGAGTTTCTTTAAGATCTTCTCTTTGACCCGAGACCACATTTCCTTAAGGGAGGGGTCGATGGAGAAGGGAATGCCAAGATATCTCACAATTTTGTTCAGACCTCCCCACTGAAAGTGATAGTTCTTGAACCAGTTAGGTGGCTGCTCATACCAACCAAGGCATATAGACTTTAGGTGAGATAGGAAAGCACCCGAAACCTTGCAAAAGAGGTTGAGCTTGTGATACAGGGTCTCAAAATTGTCAGCCATGGCTTCAAGGAAGATAGCGGTGTCATCAACGAATTGGCAGTTAAGAAGCTCTTTGTTGTTAGGAAGGGATATACCTTTAACAGCTGGGGAGATAGTATTGTCTCTTAAGATGTAGTACAGGGCTTCAGAAGCAACCACAAAAAGGGCAGGGGCCAAGGGGCAACCCTATTTGATGGATCTTCCAAGAGGAAAAGAGTCAGATAGGGAACCATTCACATCAACCTGGGCGAAGGCATCTTTGAGTAAAATTTTAACAGAGTTGCAGAAATAACTAGGGAAACCGAACACCTCGAGAATCATGGAGATGAACTTCCATTCCACTCTGTCGTAGGCTTTCTCGAAATCAAGAAGGAACATGACAAAATCTTGCTGAGAAACTTTAGCCCAATTCATGGCTTCCTAGCCGATGATCAAGTTTTCCAGAATATATCTCCCTTTAATGAATCCAGTTTGGGTAGGGCACACAAACCTGGGCAGGATATTTTCAATTCTCAGAGCCAGAATCTTGGTGAAGATTTTATAGGAAACATTGAGGAGAGTAATAGGTCTCCAGTTCTTGATGAGCACTTTGTCCCCATCCTTGGGGAGCAATTTGATAATTCCCCTATTAATGGAGGTACCCAAGGAGCCTCTAGCAATGGCCTCAGAGTAAATATCCAGAAGGTTTATGCAAATCCAATCGATATTAGCCTTGTAGAACTCAACTGGAAGACCATCAGGGCCAGGGGCCTTGTCATTACTAAGATCTTTAATTGCTTTTTCAATTTCCTCAAGAGAGATCTCTTTAGATAGCCGATTGGCTTCTAAAGTGGAAATCTTGTTAGGGATAAGGGAACGAACTTGAGTTCTCAAGAGGGCAGCATCCTCCGAGTCCTCAGAGGTAAAAAGATTATGATAAAATTTGACAAAGGCTTTTTTGATGTTTTCAAGGTCGTTTATCTCATGATTATCAACAACAATTCTTTCAATATTTTCATTAGTCTGCTTTTGCTTGATGAGGTTAAAGAAGAATTTGGAGCCTCTATCCCCATACTGTAACCAGTGCGCACAGGATCTGATCTTGGCGCCCTTGACCTTGACTTGCTGGTGTTGTCTAAGGGCATCTTTAGTCTTAACAACTTTAGAGATGAGCTCACAATCAGCAGGATTGGCTTGGATGTTAGTTTCAGCAACCTAAAGCTTAGAGGAAAGCTTCTTCTCAATGAACCTAAAGTCTTTGGACCTCTTTTGCCCAATGGTTTTTAAAAGATTCTGCCAGGCATGAATGTTCAAGTTCCATCTATCCAAATGAGACTTGGTAGGAAAGCTTTTTCTGTTGATGAGATTAATGATACAGATGGTGCAAAGAGTGTCATCATCTTTGAGCAGGTTGTTATTAAGGAAAAATTTGGGATTGGATCTTTCACTACGAGTAGGGGAGCTGTTGATTCTAACACAAGAAGAGATAGGGTGATGGTCGGAAAGGGAGGTGGGGGTAACAAGAACCGAGCAGCCAAAATTATCAGGGAGAAAGGAGAAAAAGTTCTTGTTAGCATAAAAACGGTCAAGCCTGGAGTAAATTCTATAGGGACCCTGCTGGAAGTTACACCAGGTATGCCATATTCTAGGGTAGGAGTCTTTTGTGCTAGCCAAGGGATCAAATAAATGTTTGGAACTTATCATCTTATTCCAGTGCATTTTTTCAAAGTCTTTCCAGACAAACGAGAGACCTCCAATTTTGTCTTCCTAAGATTCAATCATGTTGAAGTCTCCCCCCACAAGCCAAGGGATATTAGGGAGAGCAGCCAACCAGTCCCAAAGACACACTCTCTCCTTGAAATCATTCGGGGCATAGATAGAGCATATGCCAAATATACAGTTATTGAAATTGATGTTAGCCCAAACCACCCTGTTATAGGGGGAGGTCCCATTGACAGTGATAAGATTGGCCCATTTCCTGTTAATCAGGAGGGCAATGCCTCCCTTGCCTCTAGGGTGGTTGGTGTAAAACTTGTTAGCATCTTTCCACAGAAAGTTGAGGTTGGCATCCAGAGTGTATCCGGTGGCCTTAATCTCCTGTAGCATAAGGAAGTCCATGGCATTACAGGTGTCAAGGAAACGCTTAATGATCCACCTTCCGTCAGGGGATTCAAGCCCCCGAATATTCCACGAAATGCAATTCATTGGGGAATATTAAGGGTGGGCGAACAAAAGTCAGAGGAGCCCGCAATAGGAGCCACCACAATGCCTTGAGAGTCACCAGTCTTTTTCTTGGAGGGGTTCTTATTTTTGGAGCCTAAGCGTCTCCCCCTCCGTTTGGCCGTGGAGAAAGCATCTTTTAACTCATCATCATTCTCAGTATCTTCATGGGAGATGTAATCCACCTCCAAGGAATGCATCTGATGGAGAGAGGCCGAGCCCTTAGAGACATTATTGGCCGGGATGATTTCGAGCAAACAATCATCCCCAAGTTCACGGAACACTTTAGGGGGGAAGCTTAGGGGAGGGGTCCGGTCAGGGCACCTGAAAGAGTAGTCCATCAAAGCCGAGCACGAAGGGGTGGAGCTGGTTAGAGATTCTTTGGATGCGGTCTCAACAGAGTTGACGGTGACCAGGGTAGACTGAGAACAAAGGGCCCGAGAGTCCTCTGTAGTGGTAATATTTTGCTTATTGGCTCTACGCCTATGCTTATTGGAAGTTTTAACAACAACAGTGAATCCGGCGTTCGAAGCACCAGTCGCGGCAGGAAAGGAGTCATTCAAGATACCGGAAGGGGGGGAACAAAAGTGGTGGAAGGGATGAAGGAGGCCAAAGGGGGTGCGGGTTTTGCGGGGATATCAGAAAGAGGGGTTTTCTCCAATGAAGAGTTCGGGTTAGGGTTACCAATGGACGACAAATTACGAGGAGGCAAGGTTTTGGCGGGTAGGGGTATTTTCTTAATGATAGGGCAATCTTTCCTCAGATGCCCTTCCCTTCTGCACAGGAAGCACGCATTCAAACCCCCAAGAATATCAATGGGGCACACGAATTTGTCCTCAGTAATACAAATATTAATTTTAGAGGGAATTTCATAACCGGGATTCAGCGAGATGAACCCTAGCGTCCATATGGGGGACGAGTCTGACAGTATCATCCATATGGATGACCTTACTGAGAGGTTCAAGCAGCTGAGGGAGAAAACACCATAAAAAAGGTAGGATTTGTTTGACCACAATCCATCAAGGGGCTGAGAGTGCGAGAACTTCCTCATGAATGGCTTCAGGCGACCACGCAATGATGCGGAAGGAAGTAGAACCCACGGTCTAGTACTATTTTTTGAGAATTTCCATTTGGCCTTCATGAGTGGTGAAAAAAATAACAAATAACCCTTTTTGTATCTGCCTACAAAAAGATATATGGAAACCAAGTTTCAGGTTCCAAAAGTTGTGAAACCAATCATCAAGAAACTTTCTTGGCGGACATTTATCCACTTTAACAGCAGAAAAGAAAATAGTAGAATTTTTAAGTCTATTTTTCTCCTTACTAATTTCAGCTAGCATTTCAGGATTAAGAGAAACAAAGAAAGATGTGGGAGCAACCCCACAATTCTTACTGGTTTCGGAGGTTTCATTAGGGTTCGATAGGGTAAACCTCGCGCTCACATTGACGGAGATACCAGAATTCGCCACCGCCTCAGAGAATGACTTGGGTCTCGAATGCAAGGGGGAAGAATCGGGAATGTCTAAGCAAGAATTGTCAGAGGCCATAGATGGTCTACGTACCGCCGAGGATGAATTAGGGGGTACGGCCTCTGCCGAACGGTAGAGGGAAGAGGACGAGGATAGATTCATCATAAATGCTCATAAAAACCTAATCTACGAGGAATGAACACACCTGATGAGATGTCGCCTTTACCCAGATTTCGAGGAGCAAGAAATTT